>OY735201.1:27035386-27047886 GCA_963457665.1 Thysanoteuthis rhombus
GTTCATGACATCATTGGCGTTTCCCAATGGGGAACATCTAAAAGTGAGGAAAAGCTTTTATTTCTCAGAGAATTTAGATTTTATTGATAGACCTGTCAAAGTAAGCCGCAGGAAAAGTTGAAAGGGCCTTTTTTTTTCCAATATTCGAAAACAAAATTCACAAAGGGTCTAGGGAAATACTGATGCCAATTTTCAAGTCTGAAGACAAGACAGTAGGACCAGGAGAACTTGAACACACAAACACGCAAAAATACGTGTATATAAAATATTCATAGATAGAAGTCAAATCTCTTCCATCTTAGGAATGAAGCAGTTTGCTGGATGGTAAATTATGCGTGAGTAAATACATCCCTTAAATTCAACTGTAATGACCGCCCAGTTCTGCGTAGGGCAGAAGTAAGATGCTAGCGTCTGGGTCTGAGGCGAAGGTTTCGATCTAGTGGTACTAGATAGGGTATTTACCGCTGTCCCACTAAAGCCAAATCTGACACAAGGTCGACCACAAAAGCGTCAGGACAATCTGGACCTACTCCTTTAAGTGCAATAGAGCAGTGCTGCACCGGTGCGACGGATCCCCCGAAGCTGGGCTGAGTGATAATAAGAGAGCCGAACCGGCGCACTCGGTCTTGACACCATCCATACGCCAATCTCCAGCCAATTCGACGGGCAAGTGTCAGTAGCTGCACCTCGGGCTCTGCCGTGGAACAGATACTACACTTTGAACTTAAAGAGAGAGCCACAAAAATGGGTGCGCTATTTATGCACTGTCCCACCACAGCGGAATTCGACACAAGGTCGGGCTTAACGTGGGAAGAATACGTAACCTCTTCCAAAAATGGCTCTAGCCGACGCGACTTCCTTCGATTGCCAAGCGACCGTAGAAGCTAAAGAGAAGGCCACAAAAAGGGGTACTGGATGGGATAATAGATAGCCATACTGAAGGGTTGTAATACATCGAAACTGTCTGTACATTACAAAATTATATATATATATATATATATATATATATATATATATATATATATATATATATATATATATATATATATATATATAAAATCAAGAAACTCATTCTTATAAATAAGTCGGAAGAGAATGGTCGTTTGATATAAATCAACATTAATGATTTTTTCCGAAAATTTATATCTAACAGTCTGATTGAATGTAGACGAAAATGAAGCAACTCCACAAGTGAAATCACGGTATAGCCAGGTGGGTGCTGCTAAACATCCAATGACATTGATACTCAAGAGGAAGGTAGGAACATGCAATTATCCATTTTAGGCTAGTATATGTAGATCCATTTTTTGTCTTAGTCGATGATTGATTTCAGATATCAAACGAAGTAAACGAAGATAGAAATGTATGTAATGCTTCGGCATAACTGAAGGAAAGTAAAGAAATGTTCGATAATTCTTAGGGATGAACTCAATTCTTGAGACAAGTCCTCTAAACATGCATGCATGTTTTTACGTGTTGTTAGGTATAAATGTATGTAACGATTATACACAACATTTTTCACGTGTATTAGACAAAAATGACATTTGTTTCTAAACACTTGGTGTTGAGGGTTAAAAATAGAAAGATATTTTGCAGTCAACAAAACAAGGTCAGCATATAGGTCGGTTCTGAGTACAGAATGCCTTGGAAATGTTTTTTCGATCGAGTTCAATTCTTATATGAATAAAATCGATCACAGAGCTTGAAAAAGTGAACTCATATTTCTATTTGGAAGAGTGGCAAAACTAGTAAATTGATTTAGATGCCCTCCGGATAAAAATCATAATCGCTTAGGCAATAAAAAGCATATGTTACGCTTTCTAAAATACTTACAAACAATATCTTATTAAAAAAAAATAATGCACTTGATTACTTGAACAAACAAACTGATTTATAAATTTCATCCCTTATCATTTTTTGCCTAGCTTCGAATTTTATTTGAAAGATATATCACAATAATATTCCTGTATCTACCTCTAAAAACCAGTAGCAAACTGTCTGTTTGTACAAATACTAATGACATGTACTGTATGTGTATGAGTAATCAGGTGCTTGTGTGTGTGAAAGAGACGCAGAGAGACAGAGAGAGACAGGGAGACAGAAAGAGACAGCGAGAGGAGAGGTCTTTTGATGTGTGTAAATTGACATACAATATGCATTAGAAAATGAAACGATGACCAAATGACCAAATTCTAAGGATGAAGAATAATCGACAAAAGTCACCAGCAACTCATGAACAATGGTTCGATCACTTCTTCGAATTCTTCTTGTTCGAAGGCTTTAACATCATCAATGGTTGAAAGTTTGAGAAATTAGGTCCCATATGAATTGAATGAAATATTCTCAGAGAGTTTTTTTTCCCTGTATGTAAAAAAAGTGGGATCTGAAATCTGGCAGCACCTTCGCTATTCAATCTACATTGCTTCTACGGGTTACCATCTTTTCAGGAATTTTGAACTTTCTATCCATAATAAAATTTCATTTATAGAAAATCCATATTCGGTATATTTTTTCAGCTTATTATTCATATCAAATTTCAACAGCAGGAACGACATACTTCGTGCTCCCACAACATTTGTAATCACTAAACGTAACGGATTTCTATAAAACTTATCATCGGTTGATAATTGAAGTTTGTTATTGCTTTAGATGGGCTACACTGCAATTAAAAATCTTTTTTATATGTATATCATAATCCATTTTAAAATCTAGTTGTACGTGTTTAACAGAGAAGATAAACGGTCTCAAGTAAGTCCCTTTGCCCTGAAGATGCTAAAAAAAGTCTCAGCACTGCACTTAGATGATCCACTTGTTCATATAACCAACAAAGGTCTGATATATGAATAAGTTGTACGATGCTTCTGTGAGATATCGATAAGCGATGCGTAAAACTTCCTCTTATACTTTGAGAGGCAAGAAATGAATAAGATTTACCAATTGGTATTGGGAACTGTCGCCAAAACGTGGGTCCGACAGCCTGGCTATATATCTATCAATCAATCTATTTTTCTACAAAAATATCACAAACACAAACAGGCCTCACCAATGGTACTAGAGGGCCAGAAGTTTCTAGAAATGTCCAGGAAAAAATATTTTGTTTTATTTTGTAAAAAAAGATTACTTTTGGGTTCTATCCTATTCATTTCTGTGTTAACTTTTTGAAGTTTGGATTCTTCAGTGACCAAACAAAAGGCAATGAAAGTAACATTCAAAGATCACCCTTTTTCAAGTTTTAATTGATTAGCCAAAAACAACATGCCTCCAAGATGATCACCCCTTTTTCACCTAAACACGATTTGGCTCGAAAAATGCTGATCACGTAACAGGTTTCTATCGAGTGACTAAGCAGACCTGTTTTGGCGTAACAATGAATTAGAAAAAAACTTTTATCTCACATTCGGGTCCTCTGCAAAAAAAAAAAAAAATCATTTTTTAAGAGCAGACGTTTCTAATGTGTTTCTAATCAGCCATCTTCTGGAACAGTTGTTGTTTTTGAGCGTGACACTGATTAGCAGGTATACATTCTTCTCGTAGATGACTTAAGCTAAATTCGAAATCACGTTTTTCCTCTTCGGGGCAAGAATTAATTAATGAATTTTAATTATCTAAAATCATAAATAGACCAGAAAGCCTAATAGAGATGTGCTGTTTAATCTCTAATTCAACTTTGCTTCAAGCACTCGGTACAAATCAATTTTGCCATAAAATAAAATTTAAGAGAATGAACTCTTTTGAGAAATAATTAAGAATTGATTGTTTTGAACAATTTATGATAAATGAGATAATATGATTTGTTTGCAATTTGTGCAATAATATGAAAAAAATCTAGATCGATACGTCTGTTGTCTGACACATAATTATCAACTTAATTTTGATTCGAAATTCTCACTGTATAATATTCGATCTATGTTATGAATATTTGCAATGAGATCAATTTGCTTTTCATAGAAGTTTATGATAAAAAATGGATATTTGCTGTGTCATCAGTAGAATGTATACATGATTATGGTTATATGGGTACATGACACTTCTGCAGCAAACTTCCTTAGGACTTTGGAGATGGAGTCTTTATAACCCTCTAAAAATAAAGAGTGACATTAAACCATCGGAATATCTCTCTATTTTCGATTAGACCTCAGGTTGCCAAAGATCACACCTCTGAGACGCAGGCGAAATGCTTTATCGATGAAAGGTTGAATGTCACTATTGTCAACAATATAAAGGCATTCATTCCTATAAGCTTGTCAGATTTCTAGATAATCTTGGGAAAGATGGGATGCTCAACAAACTCGTCCACCATGGCTTTCCATATTCATTTAGAGCAGCTTGGTCATTTCAGATACGACAGCCAGTCCTCTGAACCTATCCTTATCGCAAGGTTGCGCGGTCGCCTGGGTTCTTTCAATGTTCTTAAGCATAATGTTGATGCAGGCTACAGCGTAGTAGGCTTTGCAAAAGCCAAACAGCTCTTCAACATGAAAGTCAGCCATATAAGTACGAATGATACACTTATCATTAAGAAAAGTATGCTTTAAAGTTACAAGTATCAAATTTTGCCTTAAAAAAAATGATATTTGTGTATTTGTCATATCATATGTCTACGTCACTTTGCATTCTTTCTATGCTTGTCTGTCTGCTACTATTTTTAACATAGCATCCGATTAATAAAAAAATTCACTTGATTTCTTAACTGTGGTTGGTTAAGTAACAGATGGCTTGCAGATGAATGAAGCTAAAATAACTTCCTAATTTGCAGTTATTTTTTTTATCTTCCAGTCCGATTAATCTCGTTGGATCACTCGTTCATAAAGATTGAAAAAATGTACAATTTGTACCAAATTTTAATTGTGGATAGATCTTGTAGCTCTCGTCGAAGAATGGGCGTTTTTTATATATAGCTGAAAAAATGTTTCATAGTTAATCATCGACTGAAAATGTAGGAATCACAACTCTACCAAGCAGTCCGGAAGGCTTTAAAAAAACTGTCAAAATCAGCTCCAGTAAAAAATAGATAGGCAAAGAAGGTAAGTAAACATCGAAGAAGGTTTCAACAATGCAATGGTAAAAATCATGGTCAAAAATTTTACAAAACTCAATTGCAAAGACTTAACTATGAATGTTTGCAAAGGTTTGGCTGTATAAGCCAAATAAAAATGCAAAACAAGATGATATCTTAGGTACCAGAAATGGTACATTATTTTTGAGGAATGCTGAGTGTAAAATTCTTCGTATTCGCAGATTGTTCGTAAAAGTTCTTACACGCATCAAAAGCTTGTTTAGGAAAACTGAAATGAATTATTACAAAGGTAATTGCGTAAAATCACCGTGTGAATGCAAACGGCACATGGACTACTATTGTACGTATATTTATGAAAACTTTGGTCGAGCAAATGTGTGTCAGTGCTTCGTATAAAGCGTGCTGATTGGTAGTAGTGTTTATAAAAGCGTGTAAGCATGATCGTAGTAGAACTATTAGTAATAGTCGGTGTCCACAAGAAATACGTAGTTAGTCAAAGCATCAGAGCTTTATTCGGACGAATGTGTCTGTTGTGGGATGATTGCATGTTTTTGATGAAAAATCTGTTCTTGTGTTGAAACGAGTCGTGTTTCCCAGGAATGTTGTGTTGAAATTAGCAAAATTCTTTCGGGCAATTTCGTAGGACAACTTTTGTGTGAGAATGTAAAAATGCTTATCGTTGAGGAATTTTACCACTTCGTTGGGGAAGTTCATGATATTGGGTCGAATTTGAAATTCCAAGTGCGTTCGATTTTAGATTCACCTTTGAATTTTCATCCGGGGGATATATCAAATATCATTTACTTAAAAAAGGGCCCCAGTTTAAAGAGATATTCAGAATGGAAAGGTGTACAGTCTGTAGAAATTATTGTTCTGGATAAGTCTAAAAGTACTCATCGAAGAATTGGCGTTATATATATATATATATATATATATATATATATATATATATATATGTATATATATATATATAAAGTATGGTTTTGAAAGTAGTTAATGGCTAAAAATATACGGGTCGCAACAAAGGGATTTTTTCTGGTTGCTCTGTCAAGCAATAGATGGTTTCATAGTGTCCATCGCCAAACTTCAATTATGTCAAGTCTATTTGTATCACAGTCATTATTTGTGCCATTCCCTTTTTTTATTAGCCATTATCTGCCACGCTGACCCATGACCCTACAGCAGTGGGCAGAGATTCCGAAGCGCATTTGTGCAAAATTAAAACAAACTGTCTCATTCTCAGATAGAACTCATTTAAGCTCTCATCTCCTTTTCTTAGCCAAGATGAAAAACAATCCGTGTTTGGTAGCTTTGTTCGGCAGCAGCCAGTTCCAAATTATCTTACACCAAACTGTGATTGTGCTAATACTGTTATCATGGTAGTCTTTATCAAATCAGTAAAATCGTTCCAATATTCAACTTTAGCATTCTCCATTGACTATTGATCGTTTGTCCGACACACGGACAATGGCCTTTTTCTCGTGGAACAAAAAAATGCCCCACCACTTTGGATACTACACTGATTTCGTTTAATACTACGTATACTTCATCCGTCCATCCAACGAAAGTGTCATTTTGGGGTCATTTGGACTTGGGGTCTTTGCCAGGTCATGTGTGTAGACAAAACTCACATACTACATCATTCACTACATTGATTTTACCACGTGAAGATAGGTGTTGTTGCAAAGCCAGTTGACTTCCTTCCCAATGGTGAAAGTTGTTTCTGTTACAATGCCTCTGTTTACGTCCCAGTTTGCTGTAATAGCATATTCTGTTTGGATGGTATCAATTGCAAAGAACGTTTTTTTTCTTCGATGGATGGATTCTATATATACGGTCCGATATTTACTTTAACATTATCATCTTTGAAAAATTATGGTTAAACAAGAGAAACCCAATGCAATGTTGACCTTTTTTTTTTGTTTTTCTCCCTTATTTGTAAATTCAATACTTCATTCAATCCAAGTATGGTTAATCTTCAAAGAAATTCCCAATTTCAATATCGTCGTGGCAAACATGACACTGGAAAATCTTTCACCAACTTAATATATCTCTTTGATTTCGAATGTTCCTAATGGACTGATACTAAGCTTGGATGAACCATTCACACATATAGCAGTTACCAGTTATACAGTGTGTATCACCAACGTGTAATTGTACAAACCGAAATAGTATGGAAGTCATCAGGAAATTAATTGAATCGTCACAGTCATTCATATGGTCTTTCTCTTGGATAGCCAATCGTTTATCTGACATGCAGAGAATGACAGTCACTCGCAGCATCATTTCATTCTAAACTAATCTTTTTTTCGCTACGTCTCCTGCTATTTGTCAAAACAATGTCTCATTTTAGGGCCATCAGTATTTGGGATTTAATGAGGGGGTCTATCTTTCGACATGCTTTTGATTTTGTCGATGTAAGTATCTTTATTTTGTTAGCTATTATAAAGTGATTTTATGAATAATTTGGCTCCAAACGACGACTATTTTTAACTGTTGCTTGGATTAAACTTCGGTACCAACAGACAAGGGCGGAAATCGCCCTGTCACTTTGACTTAATTAGGTACGATGCCTAAGGGTTCAACACCCCTAAAAGGAAGAATGTGTCCTTTGTGGGTGGAATTTATTGGACATATCCTAGATAATCCATGATTTGGATTCTGAACGCATAAATGTGAATGACTTCATATAGTTCTCCCTAAAAGAATCAAATTCCTAATCACATATTTTCTGAAAATGTTTTTGCATATTCTTCTACTAAAGTACTCTAAACATCATAAGGATGAAATAATGTCTAGTTCAGCCAATCATATACCAGGAAGTTGTTCAGATCAGTGAGATTCTCTATACTTAACTGTAGCTACATCTCCTTTTACCACACACCATGACACATTGTATCCATCTCATGTATCCATCTACCCACCTTTCTCTGTCTCTGTCTCTGTCTGTCTGTCTGTCTGTCTGTCTGTCTCTCTCTCTCTCTCTCTCTCTCTCTCTCTACTGGTGACTCTTTCTACCTATCTGTTAACATGTCGAAAATCTGCAATTCATATACATTTACATGTGCGTGTGTGCAGTTATGAATGTGTGTATGGGCGTGTGGGGGGATGAGGATATAAGTGTGTGAATGTGTACACACACACACACACACAGACACACACACACACATATATATATATATATATATATATATAAGTGTGTGAATGTGTACACACACACACACAGACACACACACACAGACACACAGACACATATATATATATATATATATATATATATATATATATATATATATATATATATATATATGCAAATACACTTATGGCTCCGGAGGAAACAAGAATAGTCACCGATAGAAAAAAATCTGAGACTAAACGGGTCTGAGAGATTTTCTATTCTGGATGACATCTATCACTTCGAGAAAAATATTCTTCTAAGGCTTTCATATCAAAGAATTTCAGTTTCATAAAAATACTACGAAATTACTGAGAAATGAGTCCAAGAAGTAAAATACTAACTCTCAGCAGAAGACTGCAGAGACACAAAAGCCTTTGTCTGGCCGGAAATTCCACAACTGCCATTATGAGCAAAAGATTTAAGGAAATCAATAACAATTATTATTATTATTATCATTCTTATTATCATTAGTAGTAGTAGTAGTATTAGTAGTAATATTATTATCATCATCATCATCATCATTATTCATGTTGCTGTGGTTGTTGTTGACTTTGATTACAGTTTTAAAAATTCGCTCGTCGGTTGCAAACAGAGACGTGAGACAAGTAACCTTGTAAGTTCTGACAGTCTAGGCTTGATTGAGAGAGAGACAGACAGACAGAGAGATAGACAGACAGACAGACAGACAGACAGTAGAAATGACTCCATTTAGACCCCTGAAAGATAAAAGATATCCTTCCTCCTTTCACTCTTGAAATTGAAAATTCATTTGACCTCAAAAATCGAAGAGAAAATTTCCACTCCATATTGACCCTTGAACGAGGGAAAATAATATCACTCCATTCTGACCACCAGAGTTGACAAACGCTCCATTTTGAACCCCTATAAGTAGAAAAGCCTCCCCCCATTCCAAACCCCAGAAGTGGAAAGAAAATCTTGCTCCAATTTGACATCTGAAGAAAAGAAGAAACTAACTTTTGATTCATAGAAGTATTTAAAGATTGAGTTCCATTTTGACCAGAAGAGGAGGGAAATTCCTGCCTCATTTTGGCCCTAAGAAGTACGAACTGTTCTCCCCATTGACATCTAAGAAGTGAACTGAGACTTCCATTTCTATTTTGACTCTTAAAAGTAAAAAGAAAAATCAGCCTCGATTTTGACTCCTACAGTTGAAAAATTTCCCCTCGATTCAGTTTGTGGCCCCTTAAAGGGTGATAGTTTACACATTTGATTTCAGTGTCTAAAGTGAGAAAAATAATGTCCTTCCATTATGATCCCTCTGTGGAAGAATAGGGATTTGCTCTCTTTTGATCCCTCAAAGTAGGAAAAAAGACATTCTTCCTCCATTTTCATGCCCAGAAAAGATTTTAAAAAATTCACCTTCGATTTTGGACATTAAAATGGGAGAAAAATCGTTCCCCTTGACTTTGACCCCTATAAGTAGAACACGGTTATTTATTTACAGTGAATCATTCATCACTGACGTGTCCCTTGATAAATGAATTGTTTCTAATTCATCTATATTAGCAAAACCAGTTGAATTATTGATGACGTAAAAATATAATCCGTCTCTGTCACTCTGTCTGTAAATATGCATCTCTCTCTTTTCTTTCTCTCTCTTTCTCTCTCTCTCTCTCTGTCTATGTTGTCAGCTTTGTTTTCTCATTCTTTTCTTCCATTCTCTCTCTTCTTTTCTCTCTCCCTACTCTCCCTTTTTCTCCATTTCCCTATCTTTCTTTCTCTCCCTCTCTCTCTCTCAATCTTTCTATTTTCTCTCTTTGTCTTTTTCTCCTTTTTCTTCTTCATCAATTCGTCCCATTCTTCTTTTGCCCACCCTCCCTTTTTTCTTTCTCTTCTTTTGTCTTTTTCCTCTTCATGGTCATGACTCGACATAACGTCTTGACATCTCTTTTTTACCCACTCTCTTCAAATGACTAACCAGATCTGTTTCTTCATGTATTTACTTACTACACTATGCCCGTTAAAAAAGGCAATGTTATTTATATACAGAATGCCACAAAATAGCTACGTGCGATTACGATAACAATTTTCGTCTATTTTCAGAATATTTCAACCAAAGCTTTGACAAAAATATATTAATACAGCCGCAAAATTACACTTTTTGGAGTAAAAGCGTTTAATTTTGCCACCCGATTAATATATTGTCTAGTGTTTTTATGTTGAAATATTCCAAAATAGACAAAATATAATGATAGTGGCATATACCCACTGGTATCTTTGTAAAAGGAAGTTGTCCAATTTTGCCACTGCATTAATACTTTTTGCCTCAGAAAAATAATAATGTTTTTTTTCAAACAACAAAACAATGCTACAAAAATACAAAAAAAAAAGAATTCATGGAAAAAAATTAATTCCTAATTAATCAATGTTATCATTTACTGCACGAATGGTGGAAAGGAGTATCTAATCAGCCTTGTCATTATAATTCCCTAACAGAAACTTTGATAAAACAACTTTTTGATGTCCGATGAATTATGTAAAGAAACGTGAATCTTATGATTTGACTGGAGGCAAGAAAATTACTTACTAAATGCGCTAATCTATTTAAGAGACAGACATTTTCTCATCCAGTAACGCTGATTTTATTTTTTTTAGATATTCATTACGTAAATCAATAAGTACATATATGAGACCATTTAATTGAATGCTTTTCGAAGCTTACCCTAACTGAAATGTTAGGAAAAAAGTACTTTCTCCAAATGGATTCGAACCACCCCTCTATTGGTTACAAAATTAACATACTAAGCATTCCAGTCACTAACTCATACATGCAATTGTACAATTGAAATGCTATGAATATTTTCCGTACCAACAGTAAGACCTCGGTTATGGTTCATATATTAAAGGATCTTTCGTCTTTTGAAGATAAAAGCATCTGCTGTTTCGGGGAAAATATGTCTGAAAAGTTACGTGTAATTCAATTCGGTGGCTCAAAGGTGCTTTTCGTTTAGCTAACATTAAAGGCAACTTTACGATAACGTACATTGCTTTAAAATAGGTCAAGTTTCACACACCTTACTACAAAATTAAAGTCATCAGTTGATGTGAAAATTGTTTTGCGGGATATAACCGATCAGATTTGAAACAGAAACGCAGACAGGAAAGTAACCAATCACTTCAAATTCTGAGGTCAAGTATTGAGTTGATTGGGATCATTAAGTACCACATGTTCAAGTTTCTCTTTTTGCACCTGAATATTAAGTATTGCTTTCCGATTTATCATTTCCTAATGGTATTGATATCAATTATCTAAACTTTGCTTTTTCGACCAGGACAATGATAATTTGAAATTTTCTCATTTCAGGTAGAAAATCTAATTGCAAGAAGAGAAATAATAACTTAGAAATATCACTATCTTGGAAACAAATGCAAAGTTTCAAGGGATTGATGGTGATTTTCTCCAATTTTTACAGATAAGCAATCGGAAAAAAAACACTTACAATCCACTCACTACAAACTCAATTTTGTTAGTGGCTCCTAAACTTTTCCAAAATACAGTGACCATAGCGTAAGAAAATGTTTCATGGCGAGTCAAGTCAGAAAATACTGGACAATGGCATTTATGTTCCAAAGTCAACGCCTGGGGTTAGTGTTGTATCATCCCTTTCATAACGCTTAAAAAAGTTTTGTTTTTTTTTTATTTTCAAATTGTTCGAAAACTAGGACTTCAACTAAATACTCAATTTAGATATATGTTGATTTATCATCATTGAGTTCCGAGTATGAACAAAAATCAGCGAGTATCTTATAAAAGCTATTCTTAACCCTAAGCCATGGTGCAGACTTTGGAAACCAGTGTTTCATGATTTAAATGAAAAATGAAACAATTTTGTTGATCTGATTCGAGCCTGTTGCATCAGTCAAACAGAAAGAGATTAGACGATGCCACTTATTTAGATATGTCCATCAACTGAGATGTGGGGATTTCAAACCGGTAACCGTCAAAGCCATCCCACCGTAGACAGGAAAAGGAATCGAGGGAAACGAGAGAGAATATTTAAAAATCAAAGCAGATAATAGCCCAATCAAATGCTTCACCTCCCAAGAGAAAAATAGAAACTTAAACTTTAGATATAGATTGAGAAACTACGCTGAAATGGGCACATTCATCCTGTTGGAACAATCCTACATATGATCATTGAATATACATATATATATATATACATATATATATATATATATATATATATATATATATATATATATATATATATATATATATATATATATATATATATATATATATATATATATATATTATTTATTTGATAGGTAGAAATCTCC
>OY735201.1:27052886-27107886 GCA_963457665.1 Thysanoteuthis rhombus
CAAATGCCGCATGTGCGGTGAAAGAGATGAGACAGTAAACCACATTACTAGTGAATGTAGTCAACTCGCCCAGAAGGAGTATAAGCATAGACACGATAGAGTAGCAACGATGATACACTAGGAACTAAGTAAACAAATGGGATTCAATCATGTAGAAAAGTGGTATCAGCACAAGCCAGAGGCAGTTTTGGAGAATGACAATCACAAACTACTGTGGGACTTTGACATCCAAACTGACCACCTCATCCAGGCTAGAAGACCGGACTTAGTAATAGTAGACAAAAAAAAGGAAGGCCTGCCAAATAGTAGACGTTGCTGTGCCTGCAGACCGTAGAGTAAAAAAGAAGGAAAGTGAAAAAAGGGAAAAATACCAGGACTTAGCAAGAGAGCTGAGGAAGATGTGGAACTTGAAAACCAGGATAGTACCGGTGATAGTAGGCGCACTGGGAACTGTCCCCAAAACGCTGAGGGAGAGACTGGAGGAGATCAGGATTAGAGGAAGGATAGAGACCGTACAGACCACAGCACTACTAGGAACTGCACGGATACCGAGGAAGGTGCTAGAGATATAAGTACTGCAACGAATCGTAGCTCTGTTACGATATGTGAAAGAGAGAGGAGACGTTAGCTGAAGACCTGAGGAGACTTATTGTCACTCAGCCTTCAGCGATAACCACTGGGCAACCGGTGTGAAACTGTAAATCGCAGAATTACTGCGACCTACAAGTACTAGGAGAGGAGGGCTGGAGACTTGAGGAGACTTGCTGTCACTCAAACTCCAGCGGTTACCACCAGGTAACTGGTGTGAGATTCCAAATAATAATAATAATAATAATAATGTATGCCTGATGCTGAGGAAGTAATGCACCAGAGACGATTACCCAGACTAGACGAAGCAAAACTAGAGAGATAGAGAATAAGGACAGTTCAGTACATTCAGATCTGCAATTTAGAAGACAACAAAAGAAAATTTCATTGAGACCTGAATGGAAAAAGAAGACATTATATGGGGATACTAAAAAGAGACTACTAATACCCTGGATGATTTGATAAAATCTAAAAGATGAACTCAAACCCACAGATGTGTAAGAACAGAATGTATTGAGAGAAACCACATTGAAAAACACTTTAAAACATAACCGTCTGGAAAGCATTGCAACCTGATGGGATCCAAGGCTATTGATTTAGGAATTTCACATAATATGGACTACTTATCGACCGACTAACAAGTCACTTAGAGAAAGGTGGGGACCAAACTGGGTTGCCAAAGACAGTAGGACCTTCATTCACAAAGACACTGAGAAAGGGACATAGGCAAGTGATTATAGACCAATCATGTGCCTACTACTAATGTTGAAAATACTAACTGGACAGATAGCATATTTCCATGAAGAATAGATGGCTCTCAGCAGAATGCAACGTGGGTTGCAGGAAGTGGGGGAGGAAGCAAATGATCTATTTTATATTGAATAGCTGATTCTACATGAAGAAATGAAAAAAAATGTTACGGAGAGATAGATTGACTAATTTTTAAAAAGTGCAGCAGAATCCTGTGTAGACTGAGGAACCTTATGACAATAAGCAAGGGTTTACACCCCAGACAGTATATAAAGAGAAAAAGAAGTCAATAGAAGATTTATTAGCATAGAAGAGTGTCTGAAAGGCCAAAACAGGTTTGTACGATTATACAATGCGCCCAAAGTAGTGCAGCAAACAAGAAAAAATAGTGAAAGAAGGAGCTGCAAAGCAGACAACAAGGGAATGAAATTTGGAATGGGTGAAGACCAAAAAAAAGTCAACAACAAGGGATATTGTTGGACACAAAGTGAAGGATCAATTTGGCATAAATGCGTATCGCCTTTACTTAAAACCTAATCGCGGGGGCACAATGAAAAAAAAAACATTTTTCTAGATATCTCATAGAGTATAGTTGGAAATTTCAGCCCTTTAGCTTCATTGAAGCTACCTGTACGTGTGATAAGTAACGAACCAGCCTGACCAACTTGAAAAATGAAAAATATGTTTTCTTGGATTTAAGCTTAGACAGAGATTAAAAAAAAAAAAGTGACATAATATTTATGTCTGTATGTAAATACACCGTTAGAATTTTATGAAGATGAATATTCCTTGAGATACAACATAATTTAATCAAACTCAAAGGAGATGATAAGACAAAAAAATAACTTAATGAGACAAAACAGATGAAATGTAGACATCATCAGCCTATTTGGGATGTTTTTCCAGTAAAAATATTTATGAAATTCAAAGAGAAGAACTGTAAAATTTGCAATATATTCATTGAAAGGACATCATATATATCCAAGCACTCAACAAACCCTTTTGAAATAAAGAGAAACCCAGCGTTCTTATCAGAAAATGTCATCACTGCAATTGAAAGTATGGATTGTAATGGCATGTATATAGGCTATACACAATCAGTTAATAATAGGGAATCACCCATGGAGGCAATAGGAACATCCATGAAAACAACAAGTTGTATGTTTCAAAACACATCCTTCTATGGAGTAATAGAAACTTGAAATAACTCCAGTTTAATAAACAGGTGATTATTCTGCACTGAGAATTAGAGAACAAAATTTAATCGGCAAATAGAAATCATTATTAAACAGAACATAGGAAAAAGGTTTCATCCATTTTCTTCATAATTCTCTTATTGAATGATCTATCAATAAACTGTGAAACTTCAAATACAAACATTTATTCCCTATGAAAATATTTCTCTTTCAAAAGATCAAAACAGAAATGTTTCAAGACGGAAACATAATCATCTGCACTGATGAGAAAATGAAAAAAAATAGCCTTCTCAATCCCCGCTAATCACCATAGACAACAACTGTCAAATTATATAAAATTCTTATCAACCAAGAATAATGCAACAAGATATCTCTTAATACAATAACAGCCTTTTCCCAACGAACATAGACAAATGAAAATTCAAAATATGTCACATGATCCTTCGAAGTAATGAAACCATGACTCACAGAAAGCACCCTTACAACTACGTACTGAACACTCACAATACATATATATATCAAAGTGAACTAGCCCTATAAGTTACTCAACTAGAGATTTAGAAAAAAAACTCCAAATACACACACACACACACACACACACACACATATATATATATATATATATATATATATATATATATATATATATATATATATATATATATATATATATATATATAGTGGGCCAAAGATCATTAAATGAACTATTTAGGTTCGTTTGGAAAACGTTTTTATTTGAAGCAGACTGTATAATCTATAATGGACCATCAAAAATATCAACTGATTTTAAAACTTCTCTACTGTTGGTATTGAGCACATTTCAGATATCAGAATATTGATACATCGATACATACATACACGGTGGTTATCTATTCAATTGTTGATCTCTAATACATACATACATGCACACATAAGCACACACATACACACACACACACACACACACACACACACACATATATATATATATATATATATATTTATGTAATGTTAGTTGCAGAAATATATCCCTTTAAGCATGCACAAATACAGACATACGCATACAGATTCACAAAGTCATACACACACTTATGTGTTTGTGAGTTTGTGTGTGGCTTGCTGACCGGCTATAAATTCCTTCTATATATCATACTGAAAATATCATGGGAACTATTCCTTTAATAACTAAGTGCAATTGCTCCGTATTATGTTCGTCCTAATCTTCCAAACATTTTCAAGCCGTAAAAAAAATCTGAATGATTCTCAAGAAACCGTCGACTTCCCCCAGGTTAATCTTAATTGGAAGCGTGAAAAAAAATCACTTCCTCTCTCTCTCTTCCTCTTTCTCTCTCGCTCTCTCTCTCTCTCTCTCTCTCTCATTCACTTCTCCACTCTCTCTTCCCAAACTCTCACACTCTCTCTCCCTCACATTCCTTCACACACTCTCTCAGACTCCCATTTTCTTCGCTGTCTCATTCTTATCAAGATTTTTTTTTGTTTAAGTAATTTCATCACGTTATTTTAAGATTAGAAGACGTCATATACTTTCTCAATATTTCCAGGAATTCAGTCGAAACACCACTATGCACATTAGCAACCACTTCAGCAATCTCGTATCCAACAGTGAGTAACGGGTACGTACAAGGTGTATCAGCACATATCAGGAATGTAATTTAGATGTTTAGATATGTACTTGAAACATTTACCGGTAACTGAAAACTATTTCAATGTTTGCGTCTGTAAAATATTGCAAGTTAATTCATTTTTGATAGAAATCATCATTTATATTTTCTTGAATGCATATAGATACAGATTTATTTCACTCTCTGCATAATCAAGAAATTTTCCAAAATATATGTTTCTATATATATATACGGGTAAAGATTCTGTACATCCATATACAAGGCGATACCAGCTCACCTAAACACTTTATGGCCTGTGTCAAAGTGATCTTCCGAAACCTGGACTGGAAGAATAGAGGAATCAGAATAGACAGCACTTATCTGAGCAACCTGGGATTTGCAGACGACAACATCCTTCATGCAGCGAACCAACACAACTTCCAACTAATGCTAGATTAGTTAAACGAAGAAAGCAAAAGGGTCAGCCTACGCATGAACTTCAGTAAAGCAGAAGTCGTCTGCAACAATCATATATAAGGACATAACTGTCAAAATCGAAGATGCAAAACTTGGGAAAGAAGACCACTGAATCTCAATAGAACCCATAAAAGAAGAAAGAATTAAATGGAGAATCACCTTAGAATGCCAAACTTTCGGCAGAGCAGGCTCAACTTTCAAAAATGTGACGATCTCAATGCTCTTAAAAAAGAGAGTACATAACCAATGCATCCTCTTTGTAGTCACTTATGGAACAGGAACAGAGAACCTAAGCAAGAGACGGGCCCACAAACTGAAAAGTATGCACCGTGCACATGACAGAATCATGCTCAACTTCACATGGAGAGCTCACAAGACAGGATACATCA
This sequence comes from Thysanoteuthis rhombus, assembly GCA_963457665.1. Lineage (NCBI taxonomy): Eukaryota > Metazoa > Mollusca > Cephalopoda > Oegopsida > Thysanoteuthidae > Thysanoteuthis > Thysanoteuthis major. The sequence goes on from OY735201.1 coordinate 27,057,888, forward strand.
GGAAAAAAAACGGTAAATTTACTCTCACTGCTAGACCAACAGTACTTCCCAGTTCTTGTTCAACACAGAGAATAGAAACTAAAGTTGAGATTTTTTAAAGTCTGATTCCTGTATGGTTCAATGAATATTTCAACTACGGTTCACAACATTCGAAACCACAGACTTTTTGCTAAACCGTACGTGTACCCCCATAGATTATTCATTAAAGGATTTTCGACAAATATGACTCATCTTATGCAGTAAACATTATCTGGCGACAACAAGACCAGACTATGTTGTACCGCCAAACTTTTGGTACATCACCGAATTCACTAGACAATAAGAGCTACAAAGATTCGATTCCACGGAGATTGCAACATTGTTCAACTTGGTGCCGTGGTAATACTGTACAATGCTTTGAATTGTTCCACACACCATAGACCCAAACCCGCCATGTTAGCTAATCTCCAGACACCTACGTGTATGAGAACAAATGATTACTAATCTGAAAAGATGATTGTGTTCCAAGACGTCAAAGGTCTGTCCTTCCTCTCAGATGTCCATTACATTTACAGCTGAATGCTGACTGGTTCGAGAAAGGCTTTCTTATATTCGATCTTATTTCAGGATATACAGGTTTCCCCCTGCTATTTGAAAGTAGAGCATTCCTATAAAACAGATTTTAGAAGTCGGAAGTAATAATCATTTGTATATATATATATATATATATATATATATACTCATATGTGTGTGTGTTTGTGTGTGAGTGTGTGTGTGTGTTTGAGTGTGTGTGTGTGTGTGTGTGTGTACGTGTGTTGAAAGAAATGAGTATTGACCCCCAAGCTGAGCTGCAGGAAGTGCGGTTGATGCGATCAGTGATGGAAATAGGTTTTTAGAAGTATGAAGTAATAGTTCCTTATCTTGTGGTCAGCATGACCTAGGGGTTGATGGATTCCAAAATTGGGTCTGCCACCACCTAGTGAGTTACAAAAGGATTTACTGGTGTCCTTGAGCATGGTGATTTTGAAGATCATCCAAAAACATCGAAAATCGATTCAAATGAAAAGGGCCCTTAGAAACGTTGCTAACAACTGGTATAGCGTGAGACTGTACACAGGATTTATTACCCGGAATCCTTACCTAGGAGTGTCCCTGAAGATAGGTAATCCATGCCCCCATTAGAAAATCGAAAATAAGAAGTATGTATGCGATAAACATTGAAAGATAGTTATATGCCGCACCCCTGCATACTACCTCCCAATTTTCATCCCTCGATCGGATGCACAAGTTTTTTTTGCACATTGCTTTTTTTTTTTCGAGTAAAACAGAAGAGTAAAGCAATCTATTGGAGCTTAGATGATACCTATGCTGCATCATCGATGGGTGAGTTGGACACATTCTCTTGTACTCCCATCCTTGAGACTGTGACTTTTTCTGACATCTGATCTCACTGCGAATAAACAGGTTTCGGACCCGGATCAACTTGAAAGGAATGTACAGCTTTTTATTCTTCATTTTTCTTGTCATTCGATCGAGCAGATCACATTTGAGATCAGTTAATCCAGTTTCGGTCTTATTTGATATGATCCCATTGACACGTACATTAAACAAAAAAGGCGCTTTTCGGAAATTGAACGACGAAATTCTTCAGTAGTAACCAAGGGAATTCATATTTCTGACTATTTACTCTTGAACGTTCTGGATGTACGCAACTATCGCACTGATAGCTGTGACTGACTGACTGACAATCTGATCAATCGACATTGCAAACACTTCAACCTATCTCTATAAAACATCTTCTATCAAATAAATGCATGTATATGATTTAGCTTCAGATCAATCTAATCATCTTGTATTTTAACTGGTGTCAAAATAGTTTCATAGAAAGCTTCATTTCAATTTGTTTGTTTATAAGAATAAAATGTGACTTCAATGATTTATTGTTTTCAATTATGATAACGTCATCACTGTAATAAGAGTGCAAAGAAGGGCATCTATTTACAATTTTTTTCTGGGCAGGCACAACTATTGCTTGGTATAGCGAATTGGTCAATTGTAATGTCTTAATCAATCGTAGTAATTTCCTACGTAACTTGAATTTACTCGATATATGATTCAGTGGCAGCTTTTAAGTGATTTCAGTACTACAGGAGCAGACTTCAAAATGATCTAGGCGTAAATTGTTATTTGAATCCCAGGAAAATTAGGGATTGAAATATATACGAGGCTATGGCTGACAGAAAATTCATCCACCGACCTATAACTGAGACCCAACTTTTATTATAGCATACACATTATCGTTGACCTGTAAATTTTTGTCGAGCGTGGAAAAAAATCTACTTTGAACAAGTATGAGGGAAGCTAATGTCTGTTTCCTGAAGGTCCGTGTCATGCGTTACCCTGTTTCCATTCATTAGATTGGGGAGAATCACTGCGTCCCGTTTTCAATGACATGACATGGAATGTTCGTGTTTGCGCTTGTAAAACATTCAGATAAAAAAGAAACCAATCAAATGTTACTATCCGAGTCCTGGTGTTCCAGTGGAAATCAACTGAGATGTTGAATATTGTCATCGTTTCTGTCGAACGAACGAAAACAACATGCTTCATTTAGTTTGCTTTTGTCGAACAGAGAATGTTAAATCTAAATTAAGGTTGTTTTACGGACGGAAATTGGCGGCAGATATGTAAGACAATACGAATTAATTGTGAGTATATTTGTATGCTGATACCCAGATATACAGACGAACATATACCAACTTATATTGACATGTATATTAGACACGTGCCGTAAGTAATTACGGAAGGTAGACAGTCGGTTGACCTTTATAAAGTAAATTGTCAACAAAAGCCTTTACACACTCTAAATCTACAAAATATTCAACCATTAAAACGGAAAACCTGCTTGGGAAATTGGTCTTTAAGGTTAAAATACATGAATTTATAGTTATAGGACAAATTTTAGTGGAAATTTAAATCCTTCTGGCAATTATTTTTTTTACATTCAAACTAGTGTTGCTTTTGTCTGATATTCATTAGGGTGAGTCAAATCAAATGAGAAGAGGTTCTTTTGTGGAGGACATATTTTTACTCTTTTTTCCGTTATAGAAAAACTTTTCGTCATAGAGTGAATTCGTTGCCTTATAAGTGATTTTTTTTTGTGGATTATTAAAATACAAGTGTATATTCGATATAAAAACGTTACCTTTTAATTTTTTACGTGTCTTTCTCTTTTTTTTAAAATTTAAATATGAAATTTAATTACAAATAGTTGTATATATCTATATATATATCTATATATATATATATATATATATATATATATATATATATATATATATATATATATGAATAGTAAATGGTTTTATATAATTCATTTAGTTTTGAATTTTAATAGAAAAAAAGAAGAAAAAATACAATAGTTTAAAAGTAAAATCAAACGTTGTGTCACCCTTTACTGTTTGAGGCACGTTCTTCCACTCCATACTTTTTGCAATAAGAGATGTTTTTTCTAACGGTGGCCATCATTGACGGTTATGAAATGTTGCTTGAAACACCAAGTGTGTAGCCTAATCATAGAAACAGCATTTATATCACAAAATATGTTCACGTTTCAACATTATCTCCTTCCTTGTCAATGCACATAATTCATTGGGAAATATTGATCATATAGACCGAACATTATTCATTCAAGAAATTGGGTGGAAATCCAGCCAATGTGCATCAGACTCCAGACTTATTAATCATGTTTTGTATTTCAACAGGAGAATACGACAGAGCCGATAGGTTCACTAGTATTGCATCCATTTGTTAACACGGAAAAGAATTTTGAAATAGGGTGAACATCGCTTTGTAAAAAAAGCTCGAATAGGAATCTTTTTATATCATTGAATATTCCCGACGGGGTTAAAGTGATGTAACTATATGTAGAACATAGTTTTTACGTGGATCAGACTTTTTAAAGAATGTTGAGAATTCCTCTAAGATCATACATGGAGGGAAAATTCGACAACCATGACAAATGAAGAAACTGTGACTGAAGTCCAGAAATTGATGGAGGAAAACAGTCGAATCACATCTGCAACGATAGCTGTTAAAGCTGCAACTCCACACGGTTCGACTTTTTAATTTTCAAGAGAAGATCTCTGCTAAAGCAAACTCTTGACATGATGAGTGCCGAAAGTATTGCATGAATATCAGCTTGCACAAACAACTGATACTTCCATTTGTCAGTTTGATAAGACAAAAGATCAAGTTGCTTTAATTGAACTCGACTTTAATAATTTTTCATGGCAAAGATTGGCTACTTCAACGTCATCTCTAAAAATGTCCACCATGTACAGTTTCCTGTAGTAGGATGTCATTTATCAATATGTATCCTTGTGTCAGTTGTCTGTGATCTGCTCAAGGAAATTTCCCATGTATGAGTCTTGGATCTACTCAGACGATTCAGAGAGTAGAGTACAATTCAAATAATATTTTTCTAGAGGATCTGCTGAGTCGGTCGAATTCAAGGTCAGCTAAAAAGTGATTACATCTGTTTTGATTTGTTTTATCTATAAGAAGTAAATTGTAATAAATTTTTCCGGAATACACAGGAAAAACGCAGACGATCACCGTGAATTTTGGAAGACTGTGTTGACATCGATATGCCCGGGTAGGTTGCACCAATCCCACTGTGAATCCTAACTGTATCAACTCTAGAGCCCTCATCTTGTCTCTTCAGACATTGTTTTGGTCAAATACAGACTTTCTGACTCAAGTTTATTGACAAATTGTGCACTCATGAAATACAAACATGCTCACAAACATGCATGTCAACAACTCACGTGTATTTCTTGCACATATATGTATTGACTGATTAATTAGTTTATTCATACATTTCAATGGGTTTATTTTGTTTCTCTCTAATACATTTCATTGCATTGTAGAAGGTGAAATGGAACTTCTGTCATAGACATATTTACAAAAACTATTTCGAGACACAAAATTTCGACTTTACACCCATATGTAAGGCTTCAAATGTTGATTAGCTTGATAATTGACTAGGTGGTTGATATAAGATGTTTGATCCACTTCAGGTATCAGAGTACTGTAATCTTGTTTCAGACTAATACATGTTGAGCAAAAGGTTCTACTTTCTTCATTTTTTATCCCCTTCATTTTATACAAATATTTAATTGTTTCTCCTTATCATCTCAAATGGAGTGCTTGAATCGTTTCATTGAAGAAAAAATGTCTAGTTCCGAAATAAAAACTGTAATATAACAAACATCTCTTGTTTTGCTGGGGATAATCAATTAAATACGAAACAAAAAACAAAGGGTGATCAATAAGTTCCTTCTTTTGTCTCTTGTCGATTATTAATGATAAAAACCTTGGCCTTTCAAGAAAAAACAAATAGACACAAACTGAGAAATTATTACAGCATAAAATTACATTGCAAACAGAACATCTTCTTGAGAGGTATGATGCCGGGGTTAGAATTTTTTTGGACATTATAAGGAATACATTTGTAAATTCCCGGTCTTCTACCTACATTGGCGTGGCTTGTTCACACATACATAACCAATCAGATCAATTTGAGACCTGAAAGAAATCTACGTTGATATTTTTGGTAACGATTTTGGTTTGCAGTTTTTGAAAAAAAACAGTTGAAGAAAAAATCAGACTAAAACATTGAAACTAAAAAATCATGACTCGTCTTCATCTTTATCAGAATACGACTTTCCCTTTCAAGATATGATTGATTTTTACTTGTGTAAGCAAGGTGAGGATTCAAATGACTGAATTTTTTTAGAAAATTGATAAAGAATCTGAGAGCAGCAACACGTTTATAAAATATCTCTCCCTGCCATGTCTTTGCCCCATTTTTTTGTAACATATTTACCTTATGCTAATTTCTGTTGGTTAAGATTCGCCATTGTTTTTCATTCAAAACTCCCAACGCAAGTCTTCTCACAAAATCGAGTAAAGTAAATCATTATTTCTTATTAGTTTACCGTTCTCTTAATAGTTCATTGGTGTAAGAGGATATTGTACAGTGTACTGATATGGATATCATCAATCTGGTGGTAGAGCGTTCATAAATCGCTGATAAAATGAGTGTAGCGAAACACGTGTTCACTCGTTGAATAAAGGAAGTTTTCTGCGAGAATTAGTTCTGGGGTCGATTGGCTAACTACACCCTCACCCACGAAGGGTTCTGTATCACCTATCCAATCAAAATAGGACTTGAAAATAGCCCTCTTTTCTCAATGAATTAGTCTTCAAACGAAGATATTCTGAGTCACAGCGTCAGCGGAAGCGAGATTGGAATTTTAGTAGGCAGTTGGGACATGACAATAGAGGAATCAATTAGCTCCCTAGTTAGCAGTGACTTGTGGGTTGGCAGGTAATAGATGATAAAGTATGTGGTTGGTTACCGTCCACGTTGGGACGAAAACAAAATGTTTAAGTATAAACATTAATTGATTTTGAAATATACAATGATAATCCCTGCAATCAGTTGTAGAAATTCTCCTTTCAACACTTTTCTGCTTCTGTTCAGTAGGAATATTTCGTTTCTCTCATTGAATATTCATCAAGCTTTTGTTTTCACATGTAGTTTTCATCATTTGGTTTCTAGAATGTTTGTCTCATGACTCAAACGAACTGTTTAATTGACAATAGCACCATATCGAATGTGTGTACTAGGATGGAAATACGTTTTCCATGTGGTGATATAACACGAGGAGAGTGAAATTAAAAAAAAGAATCAGCGATAGAGAATAGAAAGAAATACGTCAACAGACAGACAGAGAAGAGGGAAGCCATTACTCAAGATACCTGTATCATCAGACCAAATATATGAAAGTATTCGTGATTAAAAAATGTATGGACATAGTGACTCTTGAAGAATGGCTTCGCTGTTTGGAAATAGCAAGGGAAAATCGACAGGTAACAAAGAGGTGAGTAACACATAAAAATGGAATGTATACACACACACACACACACACATATACATATATATATGTATGTATATATATTGTAAGAAGAGATAATGACTATGTGGATACGCTATCCGATAATATTATTGAATGTGTTATATGGAAAATAATGGCATTTGAATCAAACTCATTTTGCTTACATGTTTCGCTATCCGACTTTGTCAAAGTAATTCTTCTAAATGAAACAATATTGAAAAGTTTGTTCTCCCAAGTAGACAATGTCACGTAATATTACACCACAGGGGCAAAAACATTAAGTATTCAAAATTGTGAAAAAACCAAGAAAAAAACTTGATGAATATATTTGAAGAATGGGAGGGGTTGAGGATAGAGATTATAGAAGATTTTCAGTACATTACTTTCGTGCTATTAAAAGGTCGGTTAGTTTGATTGTGTTTGGGCGTGTTTCATAAATAACCACACACTCTAATCTACTTGAAGAAACATTTTTTATGATATTTTATCATCTAAAATTTATGTTCAAAAAGGAAAGTGGTGCTTGATCAATACTACTGGAATGCTATCTTGATTTTACTGTTTTGATTTTTTTTAATTCCCTGAAACAGTTGTGTTTTGTATTCTGTACAACTCAATAAAAAGTACTAAAAAAGTGGGAGATATAGAAAATGTAGGGATGGTGGTGTCTTACTTTTAAAAAACTGTAAAAGGCACGAAGTAAATGAAAAAATAGTTATTACTAAGACACACAGGGAGATTAAGACCAATGTTAGAATAGTTCAATTTTCAATTTGATTTCATTTAAAATGTGAAGCTGTACCAAACCTAACAGGTGACTGCTGTATGTAATATGAAATATAACGACCCAACATGGGTACTTAAACGGATTCCCACATCAGTTAACACTGGGTTAGCACAAAATTCATCAGACAAAGTATTTGGAAAAAACATTTTAGCATACCAAAAAGCTCTGGAGAAAAGTGGATATGATATGTAAAAGTTAGCATTCAATGAAGACCTAAAAAAAACTGAACAACATGAATAGAAGGAGAGAGAATTGTGCTCGGAATATCACCTGGTTCCTCCTGCCTTACAATAAACCGGTAAAAATTGAGGTAAAATAAGGTATGTATTGAATTAGTAAAAGAAAATACTTCCCAAATACTGTTAAGTTACATTGACAGCATAAAGGTAGGATATAGTTGAACAGCTAACTTTGATAAAATTATGAAACATCATAATGATTACGGCATTAAACAAAAAGAGAGTAAAGTAATCAAAAACACAAGGAGAAGAAGTGTGACTGTAAGAAGCTTTGATAATGTGTCCTGCAAAGTCTACCAAATAAGTAGTGCACATGGCAAAGATCTTGATATTGGAAAGCACTAAAGATGAAAAAAGTATAATATGGAATCGCTAAACTGGAGTTTGAGGCCAGACTTGTCAGCCATAAAGCCTCCTTTACAAAGGAATTTAGGGGCAAGGAAACGACATTTTCAATCAATTATTTGAAAGTTAAAGAAGAAAAAGAAAACCTGGTAATCAAGAGGATTAGGATAGAAATAAGCTATTAAACTAGATCTGGTAGATGTAAGGAGTTAACACTGAAAGAAGCTTCTATTAAGGAATCCAAAGTGAAAAATTATTTGGTAAATAAATCTGGGTAGGTGGGAAGCGTAAAAGGTGTGATGTTTGGCGATAGCAGCGTAATCAGTGCTGGTCGTATATCACACACGCTCTGACTCCACTGATATCTGATTTTTTCTTACGTGTAAAACATACCCTATGTTTGACCAAAATCTGTAATCTTAGGGTTAAGTAAATAAACATAGTTCCCGTAAACTTTCACTCCCAAGTCTATCTCACTTCCTACAGTTAAAATTGATTACCAGTTTATTGCAGCGTAACAATTGTAAATACGCCAGGGAAATTGGTAAGACTACATTTTGTCATTCATTAAAGCATTCCAGGCTGTGTTAAGTCCAAGAGTCCTCAAAATCAGCATATATGATACATTATACATAACAATTTAATATGATAATATCATAATGTAACATATGGTATTATATATATATATATATATATATAGAGAGAGAGAGAGAGAGAGAGAGAGAGAAAGCGAGAGAGAGAGAAGGAGAGGGAGAGAGAGAGAAGGGGGAGGGAGAGAAGAAGGGAAAGAAAGAAAGAAGGGAGAAGCTACTTTCTGGGGCTAGAAGGGGATGGAGGTTTCCATTTTTCCGAAAAATGAGCAGAGAGGTAAATTCTGGATTTATGTTAAGTTGAAGCTTGATGAGTATTCATTGTCTTGTGTTCGTTTTTTTCTAATAGCTGTGATTTACACCTACATTCCAGACTGATACACTTTCGAAAGGCTACTCTGAAGGGACTGCAGATCTCTATAATCAGCTTATATCTACTTTTGTGGAGCACCTTTGATATTTGCTTAAATTTTAAGGCTGCCGTAACATCCGGATTACCTGTGCTTAAAATTGTAGATAGCCGTTTTATCTGCAGGTTATGTGCTCAAAGTTGGAGACAAATGCACATACCCGATTCTTTCCCCAAATTGACGGTATAACAGTTTAGCCAGCTTCGCATCTATCCTATACAGATTGTCGATGTCTTGTGGTCTAACCAGGGGTTCAGTCTTACCGTCGAAATGGTCCGTCAAAAAAGCGCAAACCCACATAGCTAGCTCAAATCTGCCTTGGGAGGATACACCTGTCAAACGTATAACGTTTCTGTTCCACTTCTATCTGTGCTATTTTGGTAGAATCTCAAAATATAAACCCTTGGTTTAAAGGATGGAGTCGACCCTGGGCAAACTGATTTCACCGAAGAAGAGAGGAGATCTAATCCGCACACATGCTAAACGTCAATGGTCCTACTGTAGAGAAAGAAAGTCCTGGGTAACGATAATTTTGTTAAAGAGCATCAGTATGAGTATTGATTGATTGTTTATTATGTAAGTTTCCAGAAGCGTACGTTCAAGTATTTCCAAATGCATGATTCCATTTGATATTTATCAAAATCAAATTCATAAATACTCACGCACATAAAATGCACATGCATGTATAATGCATATATATATATATATATATATATATATATATATATATATATATATATATATATATATATATATATAAGTGTATGTGTGTGTGTGTGTGTGTGTGTGTGTGTGTGTGTGTGTGTGTGTTGCATTTCTTAATTCTATTTGCACAATACATCCTCTGAATTTCCTCATACATATAAAGAGAAAGTCAGAGAGAATAATCTGTTCTTATGGATGGCTATACCTGTTCACGCAGACACACGTGTGAGGATAAATAAGTACATAAATACAGACACATATTTTATAGGTTTGACTAAAACAGAAAATATTTCTAAATCAATTATTTGTGATTGCTTTCTCAGCTTACATCGGTTCAGATAGCGAGGTGGGGGGCCTGCCCTCCCTAAAAGGGAAACTGCGTAAAGCGAGCTCCCGAAAATCAGTGGATTCCTGTGCTAATATGTTCATGTCTCTATTCCCTCTCTCTATATATATATATATGTGTGTGTGTGTGTGTGTGTGTGTGTGTGTGTGCACGAATGTGTATGTTACAGGTGGATATAAATTGCTTGAAAAGAGGAAAAAGAAATGTGTTTGAGGGCACATTTTGTGAAATCTAAACCACATATCGACTATTGAACCGAGTGATGCAATATGGTTGCCAAATTATCCTATAGGGAAATTTCTACTCAAAACTGATGGTTGGAGCGCACTCATCTAAAATTTACACCTGACGTCCTTATCTAAAATGAATATTTTTGTAGAGAATTGCTTTTTACACTTTCTCTACGTGGCTTTAGCACACCTGCTTATCTTCTTCAATATAAAAGTTTTAGAGTGTCTTGAAAAACATGCGGAATGATATAGGATAACTGCTTTTCCCTTTTTTATTTTCTTTTTTTTCGGTAATTATTTATTGAGACTATGGGAATTTCGATTGAGACTATCAAGGAAGTTTTTTTTTATAAAGTTTTGTAATGGCGTGTGTATGGAATAAAGTGGCTTATAAGTCGAAGAGCTATCTAGCAAATCTGCTAAGTGAATTTGATACACACGAATCGTTTACATAAAAATGTACATATTTTTTTCTTTTTTTATAGTCACATGATTTTCACCAGTACATTCTTTGGCTTCCTCAATGTTTTTTGAAGTTTCGGAGTGAGGTATTATTGTTCTTTGAATTATTTATTAATTAGAATCAACTACTTGTTGTTTGACTATGGATGTATATTGTATGGATTATCGAATAATATGTTTTTGTGAAAGATTCGAACATATATCAGTAGAAGCACTACGTTAGCAACAAAAAAGGGGGATACTGGCCCAAAAATATGTATTTTTGTATGAATGAATTACCGTAGCCCATGTGTTTACCAGAATTGAATATGAAAATGAGCACCCGGAGACGTAGACCCACGGACACAAGGACACTCAGAAGAATCAAAAGTTCATTTGGCTAGTTGGTCAGTTAGACCATCGTTGGGGCTACAGAAATTTGATGATCGAAATCATTTTCATATGTTGAGTTAATGTTTAGACAGGGCAAATTTTCTCAAAAGGGAGCATCTGCACAAAATGTGTTATTTGATTTCTAGTGTCACGAACCATTTTGGTATTTTTCACTACAGCTGATATAATTATTTTAATCTATGATAGCATAAATTCTCATAAGGCATAGGGATGAATCGCAGTTTCAGTCACAAGCAAGTTTTTACGAGATTGAGTTTCTAGTCTCAAGAGGGACTTTAGAGGGCTGAATGCCTCTTACTACCCTGCTATATTCTCTATATATGCAATAGCTAGAAGAGTGAAGTTGGGCCATGCATTTCCTGTGGTGAAGGAAACATATACTAACCTAACCAAAACTTGCACTCGTTTCACCAATTCCGTTTTTGGTACTAGTGAATGGTGTCTCTAATTTTTAAGAGTCAGCATGCATTATTTTACGGTAACAAAAGTATAAGTGCACTTTTTAATCCGACATAAGCAATTGATGTTGCTTCCTGTGAATATCTATCCAGCTTTCGACAGAATTCGAAATAGTTTGTGCCCAGGTTCCAAATATTTCCATATTTGACAATTTGCCAGCTCTATTGCGTCACTTGGTTCATTTGTCAATATGTGGCTTAGATTTCACGAAATAATGCCCTCAAACCTATTACTTTTTCCTCTTTATAAGCAATTTATATCCACTCACACACACACATACACTCAGAACACTCAACGCACACAACTCAGTGGGAACAATGCTGGTAACCACTGCACCACTCAGTTCACCCTACTTAAAATATATAATGTAAAAAATTCAGTACGTATTTGAAACATCACAAGTGGGTGTTTTTTTTTCTTATCTTCTGTTGGTAAATATCAATATGGTTACTAGATAATGGGTGCGTTCCCATATCAGTGGAAAGAATAATATCATATTCAGCTATAACTTTTTTTAAACCGACATACTGTGAACCTCGTAGTCGCCGATTCACAGAAAATACTGGAAATTTGCCATACTTAAAAAATAGGACGATATATTTTTGATATAGTTTTTTTTTACAATTTTAAGAATGAAGATTATTAGTATTTGTTTCTGCTGTTGTATTAAAAATTAAAATATTTCATAAGATTTTGAACGAATGATGATTACATGTCTAATTGTATGCTAGAATAGATTATTAAAGATTTCTCCAAATCGGTTTCAAGCCACAGTAAGGTCTTAACGCATTCTGTTAATCGAGTCAGTAAACAAACAGCTAAATTCATGTTGAAACTATGATTTGAGACCAAATCAAAGAACTTTACGAAGAGATTTATGAACTATCGGCACAGATTCAAAATATGCCGGACCATGGGAGTTTCCAGTGTACAGAGCACTGGATCTGAAAATTTAATGTCCTAATATTATTTGAAGGAAAAATGGCGGATCGGAAATTGAACTATTGACTTGGTGAGTACAAGCAACCAGACTGCTACCAATTGTTGCTTGTAGCTATTCCGAAAATAACTTTTGTGAAACTGAATAATAACATATTCATGTTTAATCGTGCAATGTAACATCTTTGGGACGCCGTGTATGGAAGTCTGAATAAACATGGCAACTGGCTATAGATGTGGCTTCAAGTAAACATGGCTTAAAGCAGTTCAATCAAGAAATGGCATAGAACAGCCATGTTGGCACATAGCGGCCATGTTGCGTCGATAAACAGATCATTGGTTGAGCTTGTCCAATTAGACGGTTCGGCTATCTCCGGAGAATATCGGTACAGGACACATTCAATCTAATCTTGTCCGCCAAGAATGTTTGACATCTTGCACTTTGCGTCATCCAGACTTAGCATAATGATGTGTATTGGCTGAAATGATTCGTGCCACTGACACTTTATGTGTGGATATTTCAAGTGGCAGTGGCCTTTTGATGGTATCTCAAGATGTATGTGTCTAAATAAGCCTTTAGAAGATTCATTCTTTTTGTATCAAAATAATTATATCCGTACATTTATCTTAAACATATAAATGAGTTTGTCTTCATCTGTCACGCTACAAAAAGTACCTATACATGGGTACAGCCACAAAAAATATGGCTTGCCGATTCAATAGACTTGGGGAAGTTTTTAAAACAAAATGTTGCGAGAAAACTATTTAAAGGGTTTTAAAGGGGATCCTATTTACAATGCAATTATAATGCTGAAGTGGAACCTACTTTTCGCCTATATACATTTTTTCTCATTTCATACGTTTATATAAAATCTTACAAGCAATGTGAAGTGAAGGAAGACTCACCTCTTGAGGGGTCAAAGCTAAAAAGGATTTTTTCCTAAATTAAAACCTAATTGAAAAAGATTTAGGATAAAAAAAACATAACATATCTATAACATATCTATAATGCATAACAGGACCCTTACTCCCCATTTTCTCTCCCTCTTTCTGTCTTCCCCCCTCCCTCCCTTTCTCCATCTATATATATATATATGAGAAATATAATCTGGCATTAATTATTAATGCGTTATAAAATTTGAAACCCTATTTGAAATGACTTTCTTTTATAGCACAAATGATATGTCACATAGTCGTGGAAGCGTGAATGAAATAATTCGAACCAACAACTGATGAAGTAGCCGCTATTATGTAGTGTGGTGCTCCATATTTAGTTAATCAGCCCAGGGAGGGGTGAAAGTCTAAATGAGTGCTTAGTGCCCAGGTTCTTATCCTGTTTATTCACTGTCGTTGCCTGCTCTAATGTTTTTTCAAAGTAGATAATCATATCATTATGAATCAGATACAAAATCCGACGGAATAACTATGAATTCATTATACTATTTGGAACTCTATTTGGAATGATTACACAGAAATTGTGCTACTCGGCCTAGACAGCAAGAATAGCAAAAAAAAATTAAAATTGTGCTACTGTAGGAATCGTCATCTCTATCTAACTGAGCTTGGAGCACTCCCACAAACAGACTTGATGAAACCAATTACAAACTACTTCACCTTTCTCTGACTAGGTTTTGTTTGTTTTCGTACTAACCACCCATACTATAAGAATATTGCCCATACTACCTAGCTATTGTTTGAACCTGTGATACTCCATTGAATCTAAAATTCATCTAACCTAGAAAATGACATGATAATAACGACCTAGCTTTTAAAACTATCATCATTGTAAACAAATATCTCGAGAGAGGAATATGATAAAACCGTCACTGCTGGGTTATAGTCAAAGAAGCCTACATTCTAACCTTGAATGTTTAAAAATCGAAATCTATTTTCATATCAATCGTATTTATATGGTCTGCAGCGTTCTGCAATTTGACACTTATGTCATATTTTCAGTTTGAAACAATTACTTTCAAACTTGGTCTATTGCAAATCAATTTGTTTTTAAGGATTACTATTCAACTTCACCCGCCAACTGACCTTTGTTATTGGAATTTTGAAGCTTTTGAAATATTTTTTTCATGATAACTGGGTTATTTGCAGTTCCATTTGATCACCACTTTCCTACCGTATAACACTTTGCCTACTCCAACAACACCTGCAGCTTCATTTCCAACGGGTTCAAAAATTCCGAACTATAACACCAACCTAACCCTAAATAATCGCCAAAGACAATAGCAGCTAAATACATGAGACTTTTATCAACCATGAGAGATAAAACAAGATGTCTCCTTGTATAATATCTTCACCTATCTTTCAATAGCCAAACACAACTGAAAATACAAAAAAAAATTACCTGATCCCTCAGAGTGATAAACTGCAATTCACAAAAGTAATGTTACTACCACATTCTCAACGTTCATAGTACACATACCTTCATGGAAATAAGTCCAAGAAATACTTACGTACTCAACAGGGTATTCAAAAATCTTAAAAAATATTTGAAGAGGCTACTGATAGTCGGAAACGTGTTATGATGTGAAAAAAAAAAAGATAACAACACTCAAAAATGATAGCTTTGCTGGATTTCCTCTTTAACTGTTTTCACAATTTTTTTTCACTTTCATAATTTAAATCTAAAATGGCATTGATTTGTTTGGTTTATGTTGAGTTTTTGTTCAATCATTTCAACTTATTTTTATTTAATTATTTTTGAACATGGTTTTTACGATATTTTACTCCAATAGAAAATCAAAATTTTACAAAAAAAATTCTAATAGATTGGTAGAAAAAACTGGAAATGATCTTCTGTGTTTTTATCATACTTGAGGTTATTGGGTTCAGTGGCCTAATTGATTTAGGGTCAAAAAGAAAAAACTAACGATAAAATTGAGGAAAAATATAAACTACGTTTCAAGTCAGTGATCAGTGATTTCAGAAATTAAAAAGAAGTAGATGTTCATCAATTTTCTACTACGGAATGCCAAATGGATTACACGTATGGAAATTTAGATTTCAATTGCCCTTCTTTATTCAACTACTTCTTATATAATGTGAACACAGGAAGATACTTCCACATTTTATTTTTATATTCATGAGAATGTTTCAGTAAATTTCAAATTTCCGAAGGCGTGATTCATTTTGCTTACCGTAGTATATATTCAATAATTTATTTTAAAAATGTTTCATTTAAATTGTTCCATTTTGTTTTCTATATTCTTCTGAATTCAGCGGATATCAACGTGTTAGAATTTGCGTCGATTTCACATTTTCACCACAAAATAAAAAACAAGATAACTGTCTTACTAAAACTAATAATACCCTGACTAAAACCAAAACAAACATTGTCATGCTAGTGTTAATGGAAAAGATGTTGACATAAATGGTTGATGAAAACCATTTGCCCTTGTCTTCATTGATAATTCAATGTCTTAAGAAATTGGGTGTACAATCAATGCTTTCTCTCCATAGTCGAATATTAAGCTGAAACATTGACCCTAACCAAGAGGCTGATCTTCAAGCTGAGGACCATGCAACATGTTCATGAGAGAATCATCATCATCATCATCATCATCATCATCATCATCATCATCATCATTCGTTGAGCATAGACCTACACTAAATTCGCCACATTTCTCTTTCGTGTGAGTCGTGGAGCCAGTATTTTCTGAATTTGTCTTGCTAGTCTCTTCATCTTATACTATACCGGCCTCAGATGTACACATGATCTCTGTGACTCCGAGTCGTGAGTCGCAATGTCCACCGGTTGTCTGCTATTTTTTGTGACATGGCCAGTCCATTGTCATGTGGGGTTTTTGATGGATTTTGTGGGGTCCGTGACTCCCGTCTTTTTCTGGATGTACATTGCTGTGTTGTAGTCTCTCAATGTGAGTTCCAGCTTAATTCTTTCACGTGCACATTGTATGGTTCAAAATTTGCAGGTCTCTTGGTTACGTTCCATGTTTCAGCTCCATACGTGACAATAAGAAGGATACATTCATTGTGTACCTTATTTTTTAGGAATAATTAGATCTTGTTTTTGAAGGCTTGCCATCTTAGGGTGATTTTTGCTTGAGTTCTTTTTTTTTCTGAGGGTTTCATGGAGATTCGTTGTACTATGTCGATGTAGTGGTCTACTTTCATCAATTATGTGTCCTTTGATCCTAGTGTTCTCATTTCTGATGCGGTTCTTGCACATGATCTTCATTTGCTTAAGATCATGTGTAAGCTAACTTTCTTTCTGTCTTCACTGAAATCATCTGGCATTAGTTGACAGTCGTGTATGTTCTCTTTGAAAAGGACAATGTCGTCTGCTAATGCCGTCTATTTTGATTCCTCCATTATCCTAGCCTAGTTTTCTGAGGATCATCTATGAATAGTTTGGGTGAGCTGGTATCACCTTTTCTTACCCTCTTTTGGAGCTGAAAGGGCTCCGAATCGTTTTGTAGCTTGATGAAGGAGCTGCTGTTTATGTATGTTTGTTTCGGCACTTCGATATATATTGGATTTACACCCAGCACAATGATAGCCTTCATGACCTTAGGGATTTCCACTGAGTTGAAAGCTTTCTTGAATCTGATGAATACCTCATCGAGTGATACCTCATATTTTGCTGCTTTTGATTTCTGCTGAGGTGGTCCATGACCGAGTAGCTTCTTCTGAAGTTAGCTTGTTCTCGTGATAGGTTTTAATCTAATGCTTTTGTGATTCTGTTGATGATGATGCTTGTGGAAAGTTTGAATATGCAGTTGAGTGAGCTTATAAGGCTGTGGTTGTTGGGGAAATCACAAGACAGCCCCGAATATTATAGGGAAAACAGAGTTTGAGTCATCATAGAATATGTCAAGAAACTCAAATGGCAGTCGGCTAGTAATGTTGCAAGAATGGCAGACAACCACTGGATATCATGACTCACAATGTGGAACCGAAGCTGGCAGAATATGAGATGGCAAGACAAACTGGACAGATTCAGGGAATATGGGCTCTGTGGCACCCACGATAGAGGTGCCTGGCGAATCATTGGTAAGGTGCATGTCGAACAAAGGACGATAAAAGAATGATGATGATGATGATGACGACGACGATGATGATGATGGTGGTGGTGGTGGTGGTGGTGATGATGATGATGATGATGATGATGATGATGATGATGATGATGATGATGATGATGATTAGAGGAGTGTTAAATAATGACAATCTACACATAAAACAAATATTTATTAGAAGGAGGCATAAACTAAACTCTGGGGCAAAATAAAAGTCCATTCTTCAAAAAGAAACTCACATCAAAAGATGGATATTTTAATTTTCGTCATTGGTAGAATCTCTGAGAACATCAGTCCATATACACGATATGATAGATAGAAAACTCGTCCAACATACTTCACATAGGCGGATGATCGGTATCAGGTCAGCAAAAAGCTCAAACAGTAAGAAAGCTTCCACCATGTAACGTAAAATAGTTAACTGCTGCAATCGGGTCAGTACGTGCACTTGCTAACCAATTACTAATTGGCTGTCAAACCATGTCCCTTCCAGTCAACCTAGGCAGTTTTCAAGGGGGGATATTTCTTATTGGCTGACTACGAAAAAGGAGATCATTGGCTCCAACTACACATGATTTACCATTGAGATGGAGCATCACCTCAGCTAATTGCTTATTAATGGCTTTGAGAAGGAAAATAATTCTCGTCCCCAGCAGATCACTATTTTCTGATAATGGTATTTAAATGGAGAAAATGTCCATCTTCAATTAGCTGCGTTGACCAGGGGGAAAATAAAAAATAAGTTTCATATGTGTGTGTATATATTTAGTTATATCTAGTAACTGTGTTAATGATTAAAAAAAAATTGTGTGTGTCTGCAGTTTATGTATATTTTTCACTTCTCATACACAACACAGTTAACCTCTGGCACCAGCATAACAATCCCCTATTCGACAGTAAGAGATAAATGATACTAATAATAATAATGATAATAATAATGATGATGATGATGATGATGATAATAACAGATAACTCCCACCTTCCTCTTCGAACATTCGTATCATTTTCCCTTTTGACGTTTGACAATGAAAAAACCACGTCCCCAATATATGCATATATATATATACATATATATATATATATATATATATATATATATGTGTGTGTGTGTGTGTGTGTGTGTGTGTGTGTGTGTGTATGTATGTACAGAGAGAGAGAGAGAAAGAAAGAAAAATGAGAGAGAGAGAGTAAGAGAGAGAGAAGAAAAAATAAATAGATAGAAAGATCGATGGATAGATAGATGGATGGATAGACTGATAGATATATCCCCTGGAAGTCTTCGTCATGAAATTCTGTGCAGAGTGGTTCCAGCTCGTCTTCATCTTTTATGAAAACAAAGGTATAGACATATGCGTAGACATTAAGAGACAGTCATATTTATATGTATATTTATTTACGCTTTGTATTCTCGTTCGGTCTGAAAATATTGAGAGCTTTCTTCAGCTTGTACAGTCATTAAAATGGCTGTAATTTTAGCGTAATCCATTTTCCTTCCAGGAACCGATAATAGTGGGTAATAAATGTCTATGTAGATATGGGCTAAAGTTATCAGTTGATTCATAAAATTCTTTCCTGGCGTAAAGGGATAATTCGAATGACAGAACGAATGAAAGAAAAATGAGATATAAAGGACGAATAGATAAATAAACGTAAAGAAGCAAACATGATTTGTCATATAATACATAATACACGATGTTTACAAAAGAAATAGACAGTTTCAAAATTTTACTAAAAAAGACCATTTAGGATATTGACACACGGTGAACAGTTTTGTCGAGAGTCACACGATGTTTATCAAGATGTGTACACTCATAGTCTCACGGAATATATCACGGGAGCGTTAGCATATCTTCATCTACAGCAACAACAGCTGTTGTGATGCGGTATTTCTGATAATTGAAATTAACAGGAGGGTGAAGGGACAACTATTTTAACACCTATCTCCATGAGAAAAAGTAGCAAGTTCTTACAACTGGACTTCGGTTTTGGAAACTGTCTATACCTCTAATATAAATATGTGTGTGTGTGTGTGTGTGTGTGTGTGTGTGTGTGTGTGTGTGTGTGTGTGTGTGTGTGTGTGTGCGTCTGCATACAGGAGCAGTTTGCATAAGTAAAGCATGATATTCAGATTAAGTATAGTTTGGAACTTTTGAAGTATAGCCAAGCAAAAATTGCAGTAAAACTTTCCTGAAATAAGTATATAAATAGATGTATTGAATGGAAAAAAATATTAGATAAATATATTGGAATTCACCATCCGTCTGGTCCTACAGATCACTATTGCTGAGCAATGTGTGCGATCCCTACCTCGGTTCCAATACATGCAGCTTTTTGTATAAACCGAGTCATTAAATATAATCTTCGAACATAGGTAATACAAAATCAATCGTTTTCAAAGGCGATTTTCAAAGCAAGCATGAAGACTTGGAGTAAATTGGCAAAATACAATCTTCTTTCTTTTTTCCTCGTTTTCTATCGGAGACTATCAACCAAAACAGTCATCAAAACTCTTTTATATGTTATACAAAGGTTAACTCAATCTATATCGTCAGTTTACTGTACTTTTTTTACTGTTATCAGAACAAGAACAACAAACATAATCTTTGCCAAAATGAGGAGTATAAACTGATACTTAAAATCCACATCAACATACGCTGATTCGATATTACGATTGACTGATTTCTAGGAGACTGAGCTAAATTGGCAAGGCGCTGATATCAACGAAAATATATCTTACAAATACCATTTACATGTATATGTTGCTTTGCAGACCGAAATTGTTGGGAGAGGGTGCCACAGCAGTCAGACCCTAGACGTTGCAGATTTCTCTTTCATCTATCATTTATAGTATAGGAACGTAGCTGCAACCATCTTCAGTTGGAATAAAAGAAAGACTGAAGTTTGACCCTGCTTCAACCATGTTTGAATATTTATGTATTCAGTAATTTCAATTTTTGCGTATGCCTTCTTGGAAAATTCTCTCTCTATGCTTCCTTTCGTTTGCCTTCCTTGGAAGCCAGCATTAGAAATTTGTTTTGTTTTGTTTTTTCGTTTTTTTTTTAAATTTTTTATTTTAACTCAAACAGTGGTCATTTTTGCAAGTACAAAATACATAATTATATCCGTAACGGGACAAACCACTACTTAATCTCACTCACGGTACAACTTTTCCAATTTTAAAACCATTTCAATTTTGTAGTCAGTAATACATGTGCTGCAGTCAATTTAGTATTTGTCCTTAAAGGGACATTTAGACCATTGCTGACCTGATGTGACCTCCACTTGACCTCAAGCAAACGTGACCCCATTTCAACCATGGATTGTAATACAGTGTATGTCTCGGTTGTTTTAGGGGGAAAGACATAATTTAAACAGTAGTGTACGTACTATTTTGACTTTTGTATAATTTACATTTGTGTTACTATGACATAGAAGGATGATGACTGGAAAAGGATATTTCAAAGAGTAGATGGATATAATTCTTTACTTTAAATTCATTAACCTTTTTCTCTCTGTTTGTTTATCACTGGGCTCAATGTGGAAACAGCTGTCCCAGGCACATAATCAGCAAGGATCCGAAAAATAATGTATGTCCTTTTTTGTTGCGTAAAAAGAGGATTTTCGAGCAATATAGTATCACACAACCTTGCAGAGCAAATGAAGTGTAGCTTTTGTGGCAATAATTTTGAAATTTGACCCGTGAGTACGAGCTTGCATGCGGTTTCCTTTTCTTCCTTTGGTCAGATGTTGATGCATTGAGAGCAATATAGCTTAATATTGAGATGTTTCCCTCTCTCTCTCTCTCTCTCCCTCTTTCTCTCTCTCTCTCTCGTTCCTGTTGCAGGTGTGTTTTTTTAACATTTCTATCCCTCCACAGTGATAACAACTGTCTGGTTAAAAGGCAAAGACTCCACTGTTTTATCTTACAGTACGCAGAATAAACAGTTTTGATCCATTATTTTTTTCTTTTCTTTTTCTTTGCAAAAGCAAATACGATTACCAGTATATGAGTCCAAATAAATAGGGACCTACAGGATAAAAAGAAGCGGAAATTTTACTTTAACAGATAATAGCCTGAGGAGATTTTATGAAATTATAAAGTGAAAATTTGAGATTCAGATTCAAAAATAACTGTGTCAGGACGACAACTTATCGATCTACCATCTTGGACTTTACTTAGATTGATTCGTAAAGCTTGGAATCTTTTTTTATTTCTGTGTAATTGTCTACACCGAGTATCGACATAGAATAAAGTAGAAATGATATTCTATACAAAACGCTGACGTATAAATTCGGAGGAAGGAAAACGTATGCACTTATGAACACATATACCTTATTTGAAATTGTGTATTTGTATAAATGAGCAAATAAATATAATCAATCCAAGAAAAAAATTGATTTTATGCATTGGAATCCTACGCATAGCGAAATAATCCGTTTGAATCTTTGCGCCTTGTGCTTCGCTCAGCGGGCGGCGATCTAATTCGTGTCATTATATGATATCCAGGACTATTCCCTCTGCAAGAACGTTTGTGCGTCCTATGTGTCCGGGCTATAATTTTGAAGAATTAGGAATTATTTGCTTTCCCATATGCAGCAATGTCTCTCGGCAATTATTTATTTTTATATTTCTTTCTTTCACTAATATCTTTTCTCTCTTTATCTCTTGGTCGTTGGTAAATAATATTTCCGTGCAAATTGTATGAAAGACAAAATTAATAACTTGTTTTGCAAGCTTTTGTACCGCCGCCATTTTCTACAATTGTCACGTGATTTGAAATCATTGAGTAGATGCTACGAAGAAAAAAGTAGATTTGGAATTACATGATATTTTTATATGAGCTTTATACGTATACATGGGACATCTGAGTCTTAAAAGTGCATATGGCCTCCACTATGAGCAAATGCAGCTAGGTATCTTGTCAAACTTAATCATGCAAAATATGTGCATTGGGAAAAATGCGTTTAGTAATACATGGATGCACTGTATACATATCAGATTTAGCTTACATAATTTCAATAGCATATAATTATGACTACGATGCGAGGAATAAATGTCTTTTCTTCCCATTCCTATTAAATCCTCAAACACTTTTATGCACATGTAAATACATAGACATATGTATATATACATACTCATCTATAAATGATTATACACATATATATATATCAACCTCAGTGTACCTTCATTCAAGTATATATATATATATATATATATATATATATATATATATATATGTGTGTGTGTGTGTGTGTGTGTGTGTTTGTGTGTGCGTGTATGTGAATGCTTGTGTGTGTTTTGTATACATATATGGTTCTATTTTCAAATGTATCATACTTGTGTTTGGCTTGATCATAAATTACTGAGTAGCTTTTGCTCAATTGTTTTGAAAACCAAAGTTTCTATTTACAATCTATATCAATTATACCAATCATAAAATTAACAGATTTGACAAAACTTCAATCTCGTTGCTAATATCAGTGTTTGATTCGGAATGTTACAGAGTTCTTTTTTAAGAATATGTATTTTTAGCCCTTACTGGCATCATTATCACTACTAATAATCTTGAACAAAAGGATTAGGGAATCCATCAAGCACTTGATTCAAATTAGATGGCAGTTTTCAGTTTTTAGACCAATAGAATTACTTCTCATCTTGAAATAACTCTCTTACCAACTTTCTCCATACGTTTTTAGTGAAGTTGGACGTTACATGATTTCCATGACCGAATCCTGTCTTCTTAATTATTCGTCTATTTCCAAATTTGAATCACTGATTATGCCTTCAAGTGAACCATGAAACTTTCAAGCCCTTCATAAGATATCATTAGCTATAATACCTCCGTTCTTGGCTCCATAACATTCTTGATCACCAGAAAAAAATATTCAAATATCTCATTTCGAATAATTTTCTCTGCTATTGCGCATTAAAAGTACCCTTCATATCAGAATTCAACAATTCTACTACGTTTGGAATAAGACAAATTTGGTTTCTTGCCCATATAATGTAATGTTAACAATTCTCTACAACAACAAAAACTGATAAATTGAAATTTGCACCCTTTATATCACGTGCATATTGTTTATTCAGTTTAAGGTGTAATGGTCATGGATACTTTCAATGATTAGAATTCAGTCAAAATTACTAAATACATGGCTATTGTTCAACTCGTCACTACTAGACGGTGCTTGTAAACAGCCTATTTGGAAAAAATTACAAATGGTCATTGATTGATTCCGTATAGGGAATAAAATTGCAGATTCGAAATTTTCACTTGTGTTTAATTAAAACTCTATATAAAACATTATTTACATATCGAGAGGTCCATTTATATGCATATGCACGTAAACAGTCATCTTCATATACATAAATAATTTAAGTAGCTTTATCACTTTAAACATTAAACATTACAAAAATTACTCAATTAATTTTCGAGTGACTCTAGTAAATATCTGTCAACGCTATCCTTGTAATCTTCAAGAGAGTTTTCCTGGTTTCCCTTATATTTTGATTTCCTTTTTTTATTGTACACTGTTTAAATTGTCTCTTGTTTCAATCATCAGTAGTTCCCCATATAACTGTTTAGGGGATCTCTCTCTCTCTCTCTCTCTCTCTCTATATATATATATATATATATATATATATATATATGAAATGTGTTCTGTAAAGAGTGAGACCGACTCGGGAGTAAATTGTTTACAGGTAAGGTTTATCAATCCTTAGATGTAAATTGTCCAGACATGTTTCGGGATTCTTCCCATCTTCAGTGGTGTGTGCTGTGTCATATATTGTTGTCAATCTCCAAAACATTCCAAAATTGGTGGTTTTGGGGTGTATTCAACGCATTTGTGCGCTGGTGTTATCATCAGTGCATTGTGTTAGTTTCAGTTATACATTCAAACAGATTCATTGCTGGTTATGAGAGTTAAAGAATGACAAGACATTGATAACAAGAATAAAATTATAATGACAACTGATATCAATTACTTTTCAGATAACATTATCATACTTTATTGATAATGAGCAAAGATAGTCGGAAGGTCTCGTACCAACAAATTTTGAACGTTTTGAAAGAAAACTAGGATATCATCTACAAAGTGTTATCGTGCAAATGGGAAAAATTAACAAAAAAACCCGAAATGAACATCTATTTCTTAAAATATATGTTTGCTGACGTTGAATGATGTTATACAGAGACAGGAAACAAACAGCCTCTATCACCTCCCCAAAGAAAACTTTTTCAGACCAAACTTCTCTCTCACCTACACAGATACAAATACCTCCCTGGCAGCTTCTACTGAAAAACGAAACAACTCAGGAATATCCCCATGAGTTTCTTCAAACCCGAACATGTCAGCAGCGAAAGTCTTTTTCTCTGAACCACAGCGAGTTTTTTCTTTGAAAACAGTGGCTGGCACCCAACGAAATGCGTTGAAATAAGCCCCTGCAATAATGAAAGAATATTTGAATCATAACACCTGCTGTATTATATATATATATATATATATATATATATATGTATATATATATATATATATATATATATATATATATATATATGCACCAATCATATACGTTCGTGTTAACTGTTTTTCTTTATGTTTCTCTCTCTTCCCGAGAGTACAGGGAAATATTGTGACACTCACATATGCATAAAAATGCATATATATTCTTCCACGAGTATACATTCGAATATAAAGTAAAGAAAAATCAGTTACTCGCATATATTTCCATATTTTGTGCAATGCATTCTATCATCTTGCGTTGTTATATGTGATCTTGGACGGCTGCAAGCATTTGGATGAGTTCCCAGCCTGCAACTATCCATCGGCAAATTGATTGAATGATCGTAAACACAAGTAGCAAATCATGTAAATAAGATGTTCTTGTCCTTGTCTTTTTTCCACATAACTCACATACAGAATCTACAAAA
The DNA here is from genome assembly GCA_963457665.1 of Thysanoteuthis rhombus. Taxonomy (NCBI): domain Eukaryota; kingdom Metazoa; phylum Mollusca; class Cephalopoda; order Oegopsida; family Thysanoteuthidae; genus Thysanoteuthis; species Thysanoteuthis major. Next base: position 27,083,716 of record OY735201.1, read on the forward strand.
TGTAAATTGTCTTGCAATTCTGGTGAGCTCTATTGGTTCATTTAGAATAAGAACCCGCTCCCTAATTCAATGGCAATTTATAGAATACGCATTACGAGCTAAACATCATTCTTTCATTGATGTATTTACGTCGAACGGGTAAGATATGTTGAAGAGAACGATTGGTTGCGTTATGATGTACGAGTATATTTTCCCGAAAAAGAACTTTCATTGGCATTATAAAGAACATTATCATTCTAATATCGCTAGCTTGTTGTCATTAGTAAAATAATTTCAATGATAACCATCCCTGTCCACTTTATTATTATCAACTAACTCAGCTGCGTTGTAGTCAAACTCCCTTGTTTCATTAGAATCTAAAAATGAAACAAAAAAGAATTTGTTTCTCCATCATCATTATTCAAAAACAGTCTGTCTCATTTCAATTCCTTCGCGGATAGTTCCTGTACATGGAATCTGCTAACTTTGGCAAAGCAAATCAATATAGGTTGAAATTTAGAGTGGGATGAATTTGGCATCAATTTTACGTATTTTTCTTCGTGCATAACGTCACTGTTATCGATATAACGATATGAAAAGTGATTGTTCAAACCAGACGGGATACTAGGGCAGATCCTGTATAAATGGACCGTCCCAATGAACCGGGATCATCATAATTTTTTTTCTTTTGCATTTTCTCATCAGTTTCCTGTGTTAGTCACTGAGGGCTGAGTGACAGGGAGTCTCCATAAGTTTTTCTCTTTCCCTTCAATCCTCTCACCGTCCACAACACTGCTGAAGATGCAGTTTAACACCAATCTCCTTTTCTATACTTACCACAACTAAGATTTCTGCTGCAGGTGCCACGTCAACTTTCCAGTTTTTCGTTTAATTGGTCATAAATCTAATCACAGGCTTGCTAATCTTGAATATGCAGAGGCATTCAAGTATCAAGCTACGTAGAATCATGCATACTTTTCTGTAGTGTAATTGTTAATTTATACCTTTGCAACATTTTCATCCTTTTCCTTACTTTATTTGAAACTATCTTGGCAACGTAGAGTAGGTTATTTGCTTCTTTGTTTCCATTTCTATATTCTTTCTGTTCTTTTGGTAATACTCTTCTTTGTTCTATGGGAATATATATTCTCTCTACTATCTGATCCTGTCAGAATTTCCCACATTGGTGGTAGGTCCCTGATTGGTCTATAGTTGCTCCCTAATCTATACTTTGGAGTTCTATTTTGGTTTTATACTATTTGAGTCTTTTTCTCATATCCCTTTGCCTCTGAGGCATCCAGTTTTATGCTTTGTCTTTTTCTCTGTTCAATTCTAGGTAAATTATCCTTTTGTCATTTCAGATAATGCAGTTCCACATTTATCGGGCAAGCTTTAGTTTATATCTTCTAATTCTTGCTTCCACAGTTAGTCTTCTTTTGTGTATTTCTTCTACAGCGTTGGGTATTCCTCTTTGTTTTATAATATATGTACCCTATAATCTGTATTTCCGAGTAATCCAGTAGATGGGAGATCAGTTTACCTAATCTAATTTCCCAGGCAGTTTTTTCCCCTGTAAATCGATGTTTCTTCTTGTGTCGTAAAATGTCTGTGGCTATTTTTACATCGACGTAGATAAGGTTGTTTTGTTTGTTATGCTTTTAGTTTTAGTTGATTCAAATCATTGCCCCTAAGGGATGGCAGTTGCTTTTTCTCCAATTGCATCATTTTTTTCAGGGTTTTCATTGGGGACTTTTCTCCGTCTGTTGGTGTATTGGCATCTTTTCTTGTGTATGGCTTTTGTTATTGTCAAGATGTTTACTTTTGTTTGGATCTTTCTCTACTGTAATGTGACAGGAACAGCGTCGATCCCCATTACTCTACCATCATTTGAACCAACTGATTGCTAGGAAACTGGTTCACTGACTGAGCTGAAGTTTCATTTTGTGATAAACTTCTTTTTATACTGGAAAAAATCAATCATTAGCCTTTTATCGTCCATCGTTGGAAAAGACTTTAACCAGGATTTGCAAGATCTCTCTATCATTGGTGTCGCGGAGCTCATACTTTCTGAACTTGTCTAAGTGGTCTTTCTATCTAGTATTATGTCGCTTACGCATGTGATCTCCGAGGGCCCGTGTTGTGAGTCATGATTACCATAGGTTGTCTAATATTCTTATGACATGACCAGCCCATTGCTATTTGAGTTTTCTAATAGATGTCTTGGGCTCCTGTTCCTCCGATATATTATGCTGCCTTCCAATCTCTCCATGTCAAGTTGACCATGATTATTCCATGTGTACCTTGCATTGTTCTCAGTTTGAAGGGACAGTCTTTTGGTTAAATTCCATTTTTCAATCCTGTAGGTGATGCATTAGTTATATACTCTTCTTTTTAGGACGAACGGGATTTTCTTGTTCCTAAAAGTTGAGCGTTTCTGTCGATTGTTTGCCACCGTAGAGTGATTCTTCGTTCAATTTCCTTTTTTGAGGATTTTCTGGATATTCGTTGTCCGACATGGATGTAGTGGTATACCTTTTACAATTCTGCATTTTCAAATTCGATTGTTGTGTGTTTTTCTGCATCATGATTGTTGCATATAACCTTTGATTTGCTAAAGTTAATGTGAAGGTTAACTTTCTTGCTTTCTTCATTCAGTTCATATAGCAATTGTTGGAGGTCGTTTTTTTTTTATTATGGATTATTAGAACTTTTGCCAGCAGCAATTATCATCATTATTATTATTATCATCATCATCATCACTATTATTATTATCATTATCATTATCATTATTATTATTATTATCATTATTATTATCATTATTATTATTATTATTATTATTATTATTGTATGTATTTTCACACCAGTCGCCTGGTAGTCACTGAAAAAAAAACAAAAAAAAAACGGTGACAGCAAGTTTCCTGAATTCTCTTTGCACTGACACGGTCAACAGCAGTGCTACAGATCACAGTTTCATACCAGTTGCCGGAGGTTATCGCTTAAGACTGAGTGACACTGAGTTTCCAGATCCCCTGTGATCTACAGGCATGGCCACATCTTTCATTTGACAGGTTTTTCCTCACTTGTCTACGATTACAAAGTCAGGTCTTCTCCTTTCGATAGGGTTGTCAGTTTTGATGTCAGAATCCTAAAGCAGTTTGTGGCTTTTATTGTTCAGTGCTGTCTCTTATGTATACTGATACCATTTGCCTGCATGGGTGAATTACATTTGTTTGCTTATTTCCGAGTGCATAATTGTTGCTACTCTGTCATGTTTGCCTTTTACTCCGTCTTGGATACTTGACTACACGGACTGGTTAACAGTCTTAATTCTACCTCCGCATAGATGACATTTGCTGTTTGTTTGGGTTATGCGGATTTCCATCTTAACATAGTTTACCCTGATGCATATTTTCTGTTTCAGCTTGAAACCTCGGGAAGCAACAACGTTATGAATTACTGGGTATTTGCAGTTCTTTCCAATGATTTCATATATATATATATATCAATATAGGAACAATGCAAGAGAGTAAAAAGAAATAGTACATGGTTGCATAACAGACAAAATATTTACACTGACTGCTCTGCTCTAACTGAGGATGTTGCCTCGATTAGTTTTGTAAGTGGTTGCGAAGCAAGTGAATGACCTGCGGTTTTTTCGGTATTTTGTCTCATAGTTTTTGGATAAGTGGTAGGTGGTGCCATTATTTAACTACGGTATTGCTTCATATGTGGCGTCCATGGTGTTAGACAGGGATTTTTTTTCAAGTTTATGTGGGCAGATAGAGGTGTTCTCAGTTAGAAATTCGGGATTTTATCAATTCCTAGCAATTTCAATTCGTATGCCTTCTGCAGAGCACCCTGAACTTATTCTACTTTTATATTGCTCCATTTCGGTAAGGATTTATCTCCCATCCTTTCAAAATCTCCCCTAGGCTATTTGGTATTTGCATTCAATGTTTTACTGTTTCTCAAAATGTTTGCCAACAATCTTTATACATCATTTATTGGAGGTGGAGCTTGAGCTTTACTGTCCATCTCTCAGTGGAATCTTTTGCTGCCTGAATTAAATACTAGGTTTCGGAGGTAGAATTTATTCCTTTTCTCAAACCGTCTAACCATTTCGGTTTTGACTGGTATCTTCTTTTTGATTATTTCTTTAGTTTGAATTTTTCGGTTGTTGTTTATATTCCCTCGACCTTTCTGTATTTTTTTAGTTTCTATTTTCACTCCTGTGAGGGCTTACCAACCATACATAACTCTTTCCTGAAGTAATCTATATTTTTCTGTATTATTCTACACTCCAGTTTCATATTCCTTTTTTTCCTCTCTTTATTATTTACCCTATGGCAGAAGTATATATCATATCATTTACACTAGTTTTATTTGTGATATTCATTTCCTCTAATAGGATTTCTAGCGCTCTATGATATATTTTTATATTCCCTATCTTCTATTTTGCTGGTTTTATCTTTTCCATATTGTCTTTTTTAGAAATTAATCTTTGTCTTGTTTGTTGTTACAGGTGATACTTATGGCATTGGTATTTAGTCTTATTTCTTCCACAGTCAGGTACTGGATATGTTGTTGTTGTTGTTGTTGTTGTTGTTGTTGTTGTTGTTGTTGTTGTTGTTGTTGTTGTTGTTGTTCATTTGCATGCTTACCCCAGTAAACATAATTGAAGACTGAGTGACAACAAATCTTTTCAAATCTCAAGCACAACGTATAGAATGCTTGCAGACACTAGCAACTCCTTGGTCAGCACATCTTTCTTTTAATTTCTAACATCCATTAATGATTCTGGTGTTCTTCTAGACACACCTACTGAGGCTGCTGTACCTTTCAATTCACTTTTGCTCGTTTACATTCAATATGTGGTCTACGAACTGACAAAATCCTTTTTAATTCTCTGTGACTACCAGATCTGGTCTTTTTTTCCGATTGAAGGGACAGTTAGCATGTCGAAATTCCAGTTCATTTTCTGATTTGTTCCTTCTAAGGCCAACTCGGGTCTGTACTGATATCATTTGTCTTTTGCTGTTTTATGTCGATTTCTGTACTCTAACTCTTGCCATAAAGCTACGTTCAATGAATATTTTGTTTCTGCCTCCTTCATATTCCATAGTTCTGTCAGTTCTCTGGCAAGATCTAGATACCTACCACAGTTTATCTTGTTGTTACTTTTTTTCGTTGTTGTTTTTTTCATTTTCCTCCTGGTTTATCTTTCAGTCAGCCAAGATAGCAAAATCCACTCTCTGACACCAGGATTCCTCTTTGTTCAATATAATTAAATCTGGAGCTCGGTCGAATATCAAAGTCTTAAAAAATGCATACGTTCTATTCTCCAGGACGGATTCTGGTCTGTGTATATGATATTGTTTTGTATACTCCAAATATGGACACGGTTAAGGATCATGTTCAGGATGGACACTCATTACATAGGAGTTAGGTTTAAAAGCATTTTAGGATTAGGATTAGGATTTTGACTTCATATTCGATATCAGAAAATATTCAAAAATACTCAAAAAGAGGAAGGTTTTTTAATGGAAACTTTTTCCCTCAACTTATTGAATAAATAAAAACATAACTAATTCAATTGAAATATATCTTTAGTAGAACGTCCATGTAAGTAGTATAGTAAAAGTGCCGTAAAAAGGGAGAAAGGTTGTTAGGTGGTTTATTGCTAGGGCAGGAAGAGTGGGAGAGAGGGTATTCATGTAGTTCAATGAGAGGATAAGAAAACAGAGATATCTTACAGAGGGGACTGAAGAGGAAAAGGAGAGAAGATAAAGTCAGATCAATTAAATTGACAGAACTGAGGGAGAGGGAAAAGAAAAGTAGATAAATAAGATGATTTGTAAAGACGATAGGAAGATTTGAGAGGAAAGAAAATTGTGTTGTGCGTGAATATATGGAAGTAAAGAGAGGTTTCGATGGACTATAACAATAATTAAAATGACAGTAAATAGTACGTGTAATTAGTGATGCAATACCTAAAAAACGCGTAAGCAAATGAATTGGTTCACCGATACAGAACAACCAGTTAATAACAAACATGATTTGGGAAAGATGAATATCGGCAATGATATTAAATTATCGATTTGGACTCATGCTTGCTCAAGGGCAAGATTAGTTGAGCATCAATCTTGCTGCCCTCCAGCAAAGAATGCAATGAGTTAGATTCTCACCTGGAAGTTATTATTCATTACAATCCACGCTTTTAATTCATTCCCTCACCCCCGAAGGGAACCCAGTCTTACTTTAGTTGCAATACAAAGCCACAAGAATTAAGATGACAGTAAATAGTATTAAAGATTCACAAAATATCCCCAAATGAAATAGCTAAACTGGATTACTAATACTGAAAAAACTAGTTAATAGGAAATAAGACACAGAAGACTTCAGGATAGGGAACACTTTATCGAATAGAATAAAAAAGAAATCTTTTGGATCTCTGATACTGAACTACCTATTAATGAGAAATGATATAGATAATGAGTTTCAGTGTTTGATTTGGACTTGTAGTCGCAAGTGATACTTTAGCTCTGAGGCAAGAACAATTAGTTGTGAACCGACACTCCTCCCCTCCATAAATGGTCATGAGTTGAATTTCCTCCTGGAACACTTTTTTCGCACAAAACACGGACTTTTCACAATCACTGCATGAGAAAAAGTCAAATTGCAACAAAAAACAACACAGACCGAAGTCATATCAGAATATTATTAATAATAATTGACAATACTTCATGGGATAGGTTGAATAAATGAATAAATTAATTGAATTACTGATACTGAGCAACTAGTTGAAATGTGGCGCAGACGAGATTGGGATAGATGACCTGTTGAAGTATTTCAAGTGAACTTGCATTTACCACTAATTCCCATTGGTCAGTGGCAAGGTCAGTTAGGCGTTAACATAGCCACCCTCAAGCATAAGATCATAAGTAGTTCTATTCTCACCAAGAACTCAATTTTCGTTCTGTTTTTTTTTTGTTTTGCGATGAAAGTCAATATGAATTAAAATGGAGTTAAATAGTAGCAAAAAACTTGATGATGATTCTTTAACCTTTCATCTATTGATATAGATAATAGATGTTGCCAAGGACCAGGACACTAACGAAACCAGGATATGGTATGAGTATAAGTGTTTGATTTAGACTCGCGACTGATTCCTGTAGCTCAGTAGCAGCAGAGAGGAAGGACGTAAGTTCAATATTCTCTTGGAATTTGGTCTTCATTGCAATCAGTTTTGTGATTCTATTCAGTTGATGCCAACGGACAGCCAGTCAAAGTTTAGTTACAATAAAAAAGAAAAGATCAAAAGGATGAGGGTAAACAGTAGCAAAGAATTATAAACAATGATTTATGATACTCAATCCTATAAAAGAAATCAATACTTACAAAATATGTAAGGGTTGATGTACGCTGAATGTGTATTAAAGTCGATAAATTGGTACAGTTCAACATAAGGTTAATTTCTCCCTATGTAGAAAAAATCTGGTTAAATATTTTTCTACTATGTATTAAATAGACAAAATATAGGAATGTATATTTTCTTGCTATAAACTTGAGTGACGTATTTCTTTTTTGAAGGGGTAAATACTTATTTTTCTAGATATTAAATAAAACAAATTACCTATTTATATATATATATATATATATATATATATATATATATATATATATATATATATATATATATATATATATATATGCTATGAATTTAATGGTGTAGTTGTTTTCTGATGGAGCAATTTTTTTAAAAACTATTTTTGAATCAGTAAATATTACTTATTTCCTAAGAATATATATTTTTTTATATGAACTTGAGTCACGCAGTTGCTTTCTGAAGAGGTATATATTTTTTTAACAATGTATTGAATGAACAAAATATTATTTATTTTAAGGAATATATATTTTTTGCTACCAATTTGAGTCAGGTGGTTGTTTCCTGAGATGGTAGGGAGAGAGTGGAGAATGAACTGTAAGGTAGTTTATTATGATGACAAATAAAGATGAGGAAAACGTTGGATATTTCACTGAGTGAACAGAAAGAGGAAACAAAGAGAGGATAAAGTCAGTATGACAAGAGGGAGAGAAGTGGTGGATGAATCGTTAATAAGATTGTGGAAAAAAGTTAGGTAGTTTCAATGAGAGGACATGATGACAGTTGAAGGGAGAAAATCATAGTGTCTGAGTGAATGGAAGATAGAGACATAGATAGAGACAGACAGACAGAGAGACGCGTACAGGCTCCAAAGATAGAGGGTTGATAATTGCACATTGACTTCCTATCAGGTGTACAAACTTGTTTTCGTTTTGTTCATATCCTACAAATAGGTTTTTATTGGAGGTTTCGATATGCAATGTAATTTTCTGCAAAATTGACCCTTTCTTAGAGAACTCTAGTTTTTCAGTGATTGCTGATCAACATAAGGCGAGAGAAGTAACTTTTTCATTGATCACAACATTTTCCATATTGTAAGTGATCACCCCTAACACGGCATGCTGGTCACGTGATAGTTGTTTTTGAGTGACAAACCAGACCTGTTATTATCATTATCATTTCCGTGTAGTTGATTTTTTTTTTTTCGAATGCCATCGTAATTTTATCTTTTTCTTTTCTCCTATTTCTTTCTTCGAGTTCAAGAGAATGTTTCAAGAAATTAATGCAATTAATACTGACGGGTGCGTGTCCCTGTCTATTTCATATGCCAATTCCATTGCCAAACAGATAGACAGGCAAACAAAGTCCCAGACGAACACATCACCCATCGAACTCTCCATACCGAAACGCCCATGACAGCTGCTCTCACTCTACTTAATTTCTTTCTCTATCTCTCCGTTTCATGACAGCTGTTCTCCTTCTCTGTAATCTCTCTTTTCCTTTCTGTTTCACTCTCCTTATTATTATGACTTTATTCTCTCAGTCTAACTCCTCCCAACTTCGGCTTTACTGTCTTTTCTCTCTTCCGTCCTTCTTATTCTTCCCTTGTCTTCTTTGCCAAACCTTTCCCCAAACTCACATCAAACTAATATCGCAATGACAGCCCACGGGATCCTTTCTTAATTTGCCCCAACACGCACACGGATGAATCGAAATAAGAAGAGAAATGTCATTAAATAAAGCATAAAGAATAAACATGAAAATAAAGGAAAAATAATCAAAGAGATCCTCGTTATTTAATGCTTGGTAAATGCAAATATGTTAATCGTCTGGGCTTCACATCCAGGATTCCGTTTACTCAGTCGAAATAAGTTGCCTTTCATGTCAAAATAATCATGTGGGCATGTCCAATATGTATCAAGTAGACCTTAGTGAAAGGACACAAATATTAAACGGAGCGAGCGAGAAAGAAAAGCATTTTTAAATGAGTAAAAAAAATTATAAAAAGAAAATCGTTGCGAAATTTTCCCATGTTGTTTTGCGGTTTGTATTTAATGCTTATCCATCAGACTTTTGCCATGTCAATTCTGCATTTTATATGATCGAGTATACTTTTAATTATCTATTCTATATATTTATATTTTTTCATAAGCGGGCCTTCTGTGGTTCTCTTTTTGTATAAACCCAGTTGTATAGGATTGGTTCACGTAAAATAATACATCTGTCGATGTCTCATGTATTAAAAAGCACCAAGCAATAATTTGTGTGAGTCGAAATGGGATCGGCTCTCAATGAGTAGACGGGGAATGCCGGTGAATAAACGTTTCTGTCGTGTATGAACATTAATTTGCTGATCATGTCAACACTCCAGAGATGAAAGCATTTAGTTTTTCAAGTTGAATGTGAAAAACTCTTCTTTGTTCTATTCTAATTTAACATTTACTACTAGAAAAATCCACGAAATATACATGCCACGAGCAAAAAAAAAAAAAAGGTTTGAAATTTAGGTCCAAACAATTCTGTATAGAAAAAATTTGAAAATTAAACCTTTACTATTTTAGGAAAATAATCATACCTCAACTAGCAAGGTTATCCTATATCTTGGATAAACAAAGGGATTGACCTATTTGAGCTATAATCACCGACGGAATCAAAGAACCCCAGAAGTCATGACAGAGTTCAACCTCTCTTATATCTCCACCTATAGGAAACTCAGTCAAGAATCATTCGGGGGCGGGGGTTATGTTGTTATACATCAGAAAACAGGACTAGGTCCTCTTAACATCTTTTACAATGCCACAATCAAAATTTTCAAGTAGACAGATGATAACTTGATGTTAACAATAACAGAACAAGACTGAATTTAAAAGTATAAACCATTCGAGAATTCACCATCTTAAGGAGGAGGAAGAGAGAAGGAGGAAGTAGAAAAAAAAAATGGGGGATGAGACCCTTTAACTAATGAAAAGCAGTCAAAACGGGGGCATCGCCGACATAGTCCTGTATTTCATGGAATACATTTGCATACAATAAGATGCATTGAATACATCAATATGTCTTCAATCACATGAATGAAACAACGTCAGCAGTAACAAGAAAAATGCAGCTAGTTGCGATATGCATGAGGTCAGTTTAACCGTGAATACTGGAAGAAAATTGAGGCAGCTGATGCATCCGTTATAATGAATCTAAAAATGTGAATAAAAATGTGTGCAGATTTCTTATATATATATATATATATATATATATATATATATATATATATGTGTGTGTGTGTGTGTGTGTGTGTATGTGTGTGTGTGTTTGTATGTATAGATAGATTGATAGATATAGAAATAGATATCGTTATGCTATTAAATTCATTGTTATAAACCATTTCATGAAAATATTTGTTTATGATAAGCGGATGATTCATAATAATTTTGATTGATTGTAAATGAATTCATTGGGACTAACTGCTTTATGATTATAACCGATTGATACCGGTATCCATGATCACAATACACACATAAATCGATAGTGAATCTAAAGTGGAGATAAAATAGAAACTCAGATTTGTACATCAGAGGGTTTCGATTCAATATGTTTCTATTCACACCAAATTATTTCCAACCAATCATTATGCATTTTTTTTCGTGTTTATTTTTTGCTTTCATGGTGTTATTGCCAATGTTCTTGTAGCACAAAATATACAACGAATGCAGATTATCAGCTATGATTTACTTGTATAAGACACGGATATTAACAAAGAACCAACTAAGAAATGCACAGAGAGTCAAGAAAAGCGCAACGTTAGGGATCATTTTCGAGGATAGAAAAAATCAACTTGGATCAGAGAAGAATTCGGTACAAATATCATGGAGATACTCGAACAACGAAAACTGAAATAGGCTGGACATTAAGCAAGAATAGAAGAGAACAGATGAAGCTAAAGATGTATCAATTGGTAACTGTTGAACAGCAAACTCAGGAACAATACTCAAGGATGAGATTGGAATGGTAACCGGTAAGACATGACAAAGGTTTGCGTGATCGCTGTCATAATGGACTGATATTTGGGTGTCCTTCGCCCAGTTGTTGATTTACAATGGATGCTGCTGTTGATGATGATATGATGATCCTGACTGGAATACACAGTTGCATTCTTCTAAGAGGAGTATATAAAGTAATTTTTCACATCTGAAATGTATCTTGACAAAAATGGCCTGGAGTATATGTGTACAAGCACATGTGTACGTGCATGTATATACTTGTGAATAGTGGCGTACACACACACACACACACACACACACACACACACATATATATATATATATATATGGGATATTCCAGCTGAGGTATTTCATATTAGGTTGTGGTCACTTCGAAGTAAACAGGTTCCCGGAAGGCATGAATTGGTCGATCGCAATTGATCATTTCAGGGATTACTTTTTTTCTTTTTACCATGTAATCAAATATATCATCTGCATGTTACTTGGAGAAGGAATGTGTATCCTGTCATTTATCCATCATCAACATGAAGCAGATTATAAAAGACTTTACATGCTGTGTCGATGATCTTCTGGATGTTTGGCTCCACACACAAACATACACATTAAAACATATGTAAATACGCAAACATGCATATATATGCTCTTACACTCACGCACGCATACATACAGACGCATACATACACATATACGCACACACACACACACACATATATATATATATATATATATATATATATATATATATATATATATATATATATATATATATATATATGCAAGTATCAGTTGAATGCTGTATTGAAAAAAACGGTGCAAAATTGTCTTTTGTTTGTGTTCTCACACAGCTTTCTGGAATTACCATTCTGGGAAATGCTTGCCGCAATTACCATTTTCGAAATATTCCTTGCATCTTCCCTCTTCCTCCAGCCACCAGCTGACGCCTTCCAATTAATGTAACGGCAAAGATTCGAATGAAGAATTACATTATGGATCCTTGAGGAATTATAAAGAAGAAAAAAAAACATTCATAAAAATGGCCTTACGCAACAATTTCTTAGATTTGTGGATCAGCATTTGTTGGTGATTGGAAAGCCAAGTTTTTCTTTCTTTTCAATTGATATTTGTGCCTGAAAAAGATCAGGAACAATTTATCACGAAGTTGGATTCCTCAGTGGATTTCATCCATTGAGAGATTGGTATTGAAAAAAAATCTAGGAATTTCTTGTTGTTTGGTATAATTTAATATCAGACGGCAAGAAGGGTTACTCGCCTGTAGCAGCTACGGATGATGATGATCGTTATCAGCAACAACAAAAGGATTACTTGGCTTTTAAAGCTGTTGATGATCAGCAGCAGCAGCAGCAGCAACAGCAGCCAAGTCTGATATCAAATTCTAGAGTAGCAGTGTCTTGGCGTCATGTGACCGAACTTATGCATCCAGCTTTGAATCAGTTCATACTGAATTGGTGCTAGGAGAATCTTGCTTGTTTGCTTTTGGTTATTTTTTCGTCTTTTTGTTGGTTATTTCGACCGCAGTTTTTCCCAGTTTGTCTGTGTAGAACATTAAATTCATGGGAGATGGAACATTTTTATAACTCCTTGTGATTTTTATCAATTTTTATGCGTTTTTTTTTTCATTGAAAAGCAGATGACATAGCCTAACAAAGAAACATATTGGTTCAACGATTGTTGCCAATTGAAATCCCAGACCTGATTTTGTTTCAAATATCACAAAGGATTCTCTAATGATGAAAATAATACAAGCGTCGAGATGCACTAATTATGCACTCTTATAACTTTGAAAGGACATTTTTAGGCTTAAATTTTAAAAAATTAAAGAATTAAAAAAACTTTCCTGGGCTATTACCACGAGGACGAAAAATGATCAAGTTGATTTTATGAGCTAATATGAGCCAGTTTTTTATTGCATTTTATGCTAAGAAGACGTCCTTATGCTATATTCTGCGCTTTTGGATTGCAAAACGTGTAAAAATCCATGAAAATGAATAGAGATTATCAACATCTTTTATCAAGTATAATGTAGTCATATAGTGACAAACTGTGTGAAATTGAAAAAAAAAAACTAACATGATTCTCTAAGCACTAATTCAGTAATAGCTAATTCAAGGCTGAATCCAGGAGAACATCGTGTCATCAGACTTCACTACGCTGTTTCAAAACCTGAGGTTTTGATCTTCATAAGCAGCAGCAGCATGGACCATGTCATACATTTAGCGTCTGATATTGAATTATGCCAAACCATGTGGAATTCCTGGAAATACTTGAAACTATTTCACATGCTATCAAACTAAGCAAATTGTTTTTAATCATAGATATTAAAGGGAGTATGAAATTTATGGTTGAGGATGTTAGTTTAGAGTAACGGGAAACCAGATAGAATAATAGGTACTTTATTGTGGTAGCATTCCACCAGACTATGCTGAGCTGAATAAATCTGTATTATAATCTACGACGTGTCATTGTGTCCATTATATAATATGAAGATAGAGTGGAAGTGAGTAATGCAAACACACGTACATAAAATGGCGGGTGCTTAGAATGTTTTACTATGTGTGTACGTGTGCTTGTAGGCTGCTAGTAATATAACTACTACTCCTCCTGCTTCTGCAGCTGCTTCTGTTTGCGCTGCCGCTGTTGACGATAATACTAATGTTGATGTATCGCTCGAGTCTTTTACCAGATTCACTTTCTTATTAATGATTTGAGTATCGCCAGGTCGGGGGGGATGAGGTAGCAGAGGATAGAAAGATAGAACAATTTTTCGTTCCCAATTTCTTTAGTTGCCTTAGATTTATTTCCCTAGATATATTCCTTGCGAAGCAGCCGGTATCCTCATAGTCTGTTCAGATCAGGGGTTAGTTATTTTGGTCACTAAATCGTGTACCAGACCTACGTTTTCATTCCAATCTGGTAATAATTTAAAAAGAAAACACCATCAGCAAACACAATATATAAAGGCAAGGGTTCAAGGGGGTATCTTCCCCCCCCCCCCTGGCTCGGTTAGTAACTGCTCAATTAAAAAGAAATACCCGGATAGAACACTGCTAAGAAAAGCATCAAATAACCCCTAGTAATCATAAATCAACCTTAAAAATACAATTATTTTTCATCTCATATAAGTGAGATATCTAGCTTCTTATTTCTGATGATTTTTTATCAGTTGGTTTTGTGATACTTTTTTAAGGTTTAATGTACTATATTTCAGTATTTGTCAATTCTAGTGTTAACTCAAATGTAAATAAAAGATGCTGGATTACATATTACATCGTTGTTCTTCTTTGGAATTTGTTTTTATTTTCAAGTATTTGATTGTAAAAATAATATTTTTCTATCTAGACACCGTCTTACATCAAATCCTGAATCCAAACTTAATTTTCAATCCAATCAAACTATTACTCTAGAAGAAATTACCATATCAGTTCATTCAGGAAATTATAAGAGGTGGGAAGAACCGAACATTTGAGGTTCAAGTAAATCCAATGGAAGGTCTCAAGGACTTACTCAAGATCAAATATTGTTGGAACTTGTTTCACGCTCAAAAACGAATAAAGAGTCGGCCATTATGATCATATGTATGTATATTCCAGATAGCATTAGATACAATGGTTTTTGTACAATCACCGAAGTTGCGCAGCGTCGAGCCTGATCATTACTTACATGGGTGACCTTCTTCGAATACACACTACTTCATTCAGCCACAAGATTGTTTTGCGTCTCAACCTGTGCTCTATCTTCGATTAACAGAGCACCTTGTCAAACTAAAACCAGACCATGCACCCTGACCTTTCTCACGCCCACAGTATTTTATGCTAGATACATAACAATGTTCTCTCTTAAGAACTGCCACACTCTTGTGGCAACAACCATCATTACGACCAAATTGATCGATCTTAGTTTTTCGTTGGGTCTACGGTTCAGATTTGATATGTCGCGTGCATTTGATCGATTATTGACCGACATGAGGCAATATCGATGGCCCATCATCTTGGTTGGGCAGTCAGGGAGCTGGAAGCACGAATGTTGTTAGCAGAATTGCTCTCCACCTGATAAGTACATTGGATTTTACTATAAATCTGTCTCAAGGGTTCCCGTCATGTGTATCTGAATATAGGGACAAATGAGATGAAAACAAAAAGAAATCGAGAAAAAAGTTAGGTAGTTATAGTTTACAAGAAGGTAAAGATAAGTAAATGTTGATTGATAAAAGAACAACTTAGCTTAGTTTGGAACAAAACCATATTAATGGAGCATCTAAGGAGAATCGATGAGTCTACAACACTGACATACAGACCATCATTCTAGGTCAGATTGGAAAGAGGAGGAAAAGTGCATGGAGATAGGGGTGCTTGATGGATACAAAACTATAATTATAGATACATACTAATTATTTTGATGACATTATCAATAGTATATATCTTTTTCTTCCAAATGGAAAATGTACATTCTATTTGTTTTTTTTTTTTGTTTTTTTTTTGCATTATTTTGATATCATTAAGATATAAGGATGGGGAGTTTGGAAGAAAGAACGAACGAAAGAAATGATAATTATTGACAGTATAAAAAAAGATTGTGAGAAACGTTTTTATTCTCCAAAAAAGGCAAGCGTACATTAGCATAAACGTACATTGCAAATTGAACCCACCACCACCACATTAAAAATTTCTTTGAAGAAGAAAGGTTTAGAAAAGAAAAAGAAGTTTTTTTTTCCCCCAGATATGATAACAAATGGATGTTCAAATTTCTAGCACTTTTGCTCTATTGGAGTGGCCTATACTCGTATTACATATATAACAAGTCAGCTGGCCGGACAGCCAGACCAGCTACAAAACTGCAAGAAACTTGTATTGACAGTTATCGTTGACAGTTTTTTTATAGGTAGCCAGATGTTTGGAGAGCGTACGGACCAAAAGCAAAGGGGTTGCCCTTGAGAAAAGAGAAAATAACAAAAAAAAATTGATTTCTTTGAATTTACTGTTGGGATAATTTCTTGAGGCGAGTGAAATGACTTGTGAGACCTTGGAAACTAGGTAGTTTGATAGATGAACGGATTGCTCGATCTGTTCAAATTTTGCTTACCTTTGTGTAGAACGTTGAAGATATCAACCAAGTTTAGTTGTGTATGGCCCCCAAATCTCAAAGTTTTAAGGAAATTGTGCTGCTTGAATCCACCAAGTTAAGTAAATTCAGCATGCATGATTTTGGCCTTTACATTGAATAGAATACTAACCTATATGCACACACATAAACACTCACACACATATAGATAAAGAAAGACAAATACAGAGAGAGAGAGAGAGAGAGAGAGAGAGGGAGACTGATATATATATACATATATAGAGAGAGAGAGAGAGAAAGACAGACAGATAGACAAAGAGACAGAGACAAAGACAGACGGACGGACTTGGTAGTTGAAGAAATCAATATGTCCGTGTTTTTAGTTATATCGTTATTAGCTGTATTCTGATCTGGAAATGTCATTGTATAAAGTCCGGTCTATGTGATTAGTATTTGTCACTGAATTAAGTATATTGACAAACATGACGATTACTATGGGAAATAAATATTTTTTTATGAATATATACCTCTTTCATTAGGCAGAAATGTTATTGATATACATATGGTAGGAATTTAATTGCATGTCTCTGACATTTTCACATTCTGCTACACTTTGGTTTCAAGTTTTTGAATTAATTTTTCGTCTTTTATCATCCTTTTGTTGACAACCTAAGCTTCTTATTATTTCACTCGATTCACATATTGATCATAATATATTGTACATACATAGAAATGATTCAGCCATTGATATGTAAAAGTACAGGTCATAGCAAGCTTATTACATATGCACACGACTGAAAACTTCATATTAATATCATATCATAACATAACAGAGATATTACATTTTATAGAATATCAATGTTATGCTGTTGGCTTTATTTCTATAATAGAAATTTCCTTTTTGAACCGATGAATGTTTCATTGAAATCTTTCACTTTCTATGCCTGATGGCATAATATCAAAATAATGAATTCTTCAAAGAAAAGACCAAAAGCATGGGTTTGCTGCTAGGGCTTTTTCAAGTATAGCTCTTGGGAACAATAAAATTATATCAACAACAGAATCTTGCAGATCTTTGAACCTCTGTATGCTCCAGTGGTCTCTTTGAAGAGCGGATAACACTTTAAATATGTTTAGGGGTTCAGCTAATCTCTATTCTATGCCGTTAGTGATCTTTATGCCTGTTCTCATCGAGGTCTCTGCACCTGAGTTGAATATTTTCTTGGGTACTCATCTGATCATTTTGTCATCTGGTGGGCTATCCAAAAGTGTACTCTCAACTAAAAGGATTAAATTTCGAAAATACCAAATTCATGATGCTTGAAGGTGCTGGTAAATGTAGTTTTGTACATACAATTCAATTTTCATATCATGTTTGCACTCAGTGAACTGAGTTTCAAGATAGAGTCATTCCTATTCTACCGACCAAGACTAACAATAATTGATTTTGACATTTCTTTTTAAATCGCCTCAAAAGTGGATCGTTCTTAATGTTGGTGGTTTGAATAATTGAAGAATACATTTTCTCTGAATATGATTTTCAAAGCGTCTGGGTTCATTTCCCGAGCTGTGGCAATCGATTTCTTCTTCTTCTTCTTCTTCTTCTTCTTCTTCTTCTTCTTCTTCTTCTTCTTATTATTATTATTATTATTATTATTATTATTACAATCATCATCATCATCATCATTACTATTATTATCGACTGTATTTATAGTCATGTTGCAACTCCATTGTAATTTTTACAGCTTTTCATTGGATAGTTTTTTTTCTAACAAATTGACCAGTCACGAGAGAAAATCATTTCATTCAGAAACACGTACTAGTAGTATAAACTTCAACTGAAAATAAAAGTGCGTATCCGTTGTTTGAGCTTTCTGTCAATGTTCTGTAGACAAAGAGTAAGAATTGTAAAACAACATGAAAAGAGGAAGGCAAGAAGATAAATAATACGACTAAAATGTGGAAAGAGGGAAGGAGAAAGAGGAACGATGACGCCATGGATGCAGTTCAAGTGAAGAAAACGACAGATAGACGGACAGACAGACAGGAAAGAAAGAAAGAGAGAAAAAAAGAAAGAGAGAGAAGTGAAGAGGAAGGAAGCCAAGATATGCTGGCACATGCAAAACTGAAAAAGAGAAGAAAGAAATGAATGATGAAAAAATCAAGGAAGAAAAGAAAAAAAATGAACACGTGAAAATATCGGACAGAAAAAAATCAAAATGACGCCTGTATGTTCTGATTGTTCCCAAAGATTTTATCCTTCGTGTTGAAAAGAAATGACTCCCCAAAATTTGTTTTTTCTTTAGTCGACTTTTATAAATATTCAATGAAAAAGTTACATATATTCATGTATATTCAAACTTTTTTATAGTTTACTGGTGAATATAAATTTGTTAAAGTTGAAATTAAAATTCCATCGATTTTTGTTGGGATTTTTCTATGCAAATAAGAACAAATAGAAAAAACCTTTTAAAGAAAGTATTCAAATCTTTTTTCCAGATCTGTCTGAATTTCGATTTTTTTCAGCCGTATGGAAAAAGGAGAACATGATTAATTCAAGCCTGACACAAATTACATTAGAGTTTGTCATTTTTTTAAATAAAACTTTGAAAGATGCAATATTTATTCCAGATTAACGCCAAAATTAGGCAAAAGCTCATAAACAAAGGGATACCTAGATCCAAGCTGGTTGGAATTAACCAGTCTCTATTATCAACAAAAAAGGTTTGTATTTTCGCAAAGAATAATTATCAAAAGATCAATTCCTACAACCTACCATTACAAGATTTCTGTTGAGCTTTGTTCTGTCCAATTGGGTTGTCACAAACAAACTAGTCTTATATATCAACTAAAACCCACAACTCCTTCTGAGGGAAATCTGGGAGAGGTTTGAACAATTATAGATCACACTTGAGTTCTCACATATCATATAAAGGGCTACAGATCTATCACTTATAAGTACCTACAAAATTTTGACAAACCAGTCTCAGGTGAATGAATATCATGAGATATAGAACACAACTCAGAGAAAGGAGAGATGTCTATGTATGCCTAAAAAATAAAGATCATACCATCGGGGAATGGTGACCACTCTCACCATTGGTACAACCCAGTAGAAAAAACTCTCCAGACCAGCGGATGAGTCTCCATGCTTGAGTAATTTTTGAGACATACTAAACTTTTATTACTGGAATTCTGGTAATATCGAATGAAAACCAGAGCCGACGGAGAAAAACTTGGTTTTAAAATGCACAAATATTCCGATACAGATTTTATTAATGTAACTTTTAAAAATACCAATCCTTCAAATGCATTCGAACAAAGATTTCAACTTAAACTTTCATAGATACTACCAGCAAGCGTAAGAAGGTCAGGTCCTGAGTCAATACCTGCTGCTTGAACTAAGTAACCCATGCAACCTGCCACATGATACTTGGAATGATCATGGGTAACACTAAGTAGTGCCAACTGCCTATTCTATTCCCACCAACACTCCATTGGACAGTATGATATGGCATGGGATAACACTCCCCATTGGTAGCAAGATAAAAAATATACCATCTATTCATGCTGGGTCATTGGTCCCAAAAGGCCCAACTGCAAAACTTACTTTAGGTGGGGTTGATGTGCTCTAAGGGTGACTACCCAAACAAAACCGTAAAAATGTTACCTAGAAAACAACTGATCTTGCAGGGCCTAAAGTCCCAAGTAGCCCAGCCACATCACTCGCTTTGGATAAGGGTGATGTACCCTTATTGCAATTACCCAAACACAACCCAGAAACATCATCAAGAAAGCAACACTATACATTGGCACCTACAACGTCAGGATACTCTCCAGAGACATCTGATCTGGAAAATTAATTGCTAATTAACGAATGAAACATTATCGGTAATAGCAAAATGAGAAGACCTACAGAAAAAACAATCAAATAAATCAGCTAAGTCCATACAACTATGAAAACGGAAAAAGAAAACTTCGTGGAATGGCCTATATTATCCATGAAAAAGTTTCTAAAACAATGTAAAAGGATACAATGCCTTCTCAAATTGACTAACCAGTGTCAATACAACCCTCAAAGCAATCATCAAAACCACTCTCGAAAAACGTCAGGGCTTTACAGCAATGAACTAATCTCTCAGTATCGGACAAGAACAAATAACTAACATATTTGAAGAAAACAGAGACACAACATCAGATAGAGGCAGAATTGTTGAATGCGCCCAAGAATTCTACCAAGAACTCTACTCTTCGAGACACGGGCAACAAAACAACGAACAGGATACGCAAGATGTTGACATTCAGATAGAGGACTTCCCAGACGTTACACCATCAATCTAACAAAAAAGGAAAAGCCTCAGGACCGAATAACATTGCACTCAGTCTACTAAAAAGCTGGTAAGATCGTCAACAAAAACTAGCTATTCTATTCAACTTATGTCTAAAACTGAGTAAAGTCCTCAAAAACTGGAATACACCGATCACAATGTTTCTACATAAAAACCCAAAAGACCTTTAGACCTACAGACCTAAATTGCATCTATAAACTTTTCACAAAAATCATCATCAACCTGATCGCCAAAACCCTAGATGAAACCCACCATGGGAACAGGCTTGATTTAGAAGAAACTACTCAACGATGGACCATCTTCATTCGATAAATCAGCAACATAACACAAAATGCCACTTGCAGTGGCATCTATAAACTTGAAGATTTGACACTGCAGAAATTCCCAGGGCCATGAAGGCCATTATACAAGGTGTACATCCTGTATACGTCAGAATACTATGACATATATACAATCACATCGACTCCTTTATCAGGCTATATGAAGACTTTCATCATTTCCAGCTCCCGAAAAGAACTAAAACAAGGTGATACCAGCTCTCCCCAACTCTTCACGACCTGTCATGAGATGATCTTCTGAAACCTGGTCTAGACAGCCAATATCTAAGCAACCTAAGATTGGTCGACGTCCTTTTCGCGGAGAACCTACACAACCTCCAACTAATGCTTGATAAAGAAAGTGAAAAAGTTGGCCTACACATGAATTTCAGTAAAACAAAAATCATGAGCAGCTATTTCATCGAGAATAAAGGTATACCAGTCAAAATTGAAGACGCAAAACTGGGAAAGTATACTGCAATATCGACATAAGACACCAGATGTCTATGAAACCCACAAAGGACGGAGTGATAAAGCAAAGAATCACGCTAGAATGGCAAACGCATGCATGAGAGAATAATTCTCAACCTCACATGAAGGGAACACAAGAGAGCACAGAATATCAGGAAGAAAACTCAAATGGCAATGGGCAGGGTGTGTTGCAAGCATCACAGATAACTGATGGACAGCATGACCCACAACATGGATGCCCAGAGATCACATGTAAAACCGAGGCTGACAGAACGCAAGATGGAGAGATGAACTCAAAAAATTTAGCTAATTCTTACCCCGAAAAGCCAACGATAGAAAAGTGTTGCAAATCCCAGGGAAAGTCTTTCTCCAACAACAGACATTAAAAGACTGATGATGATGATAATGATGATATAGATGATCCTTCATATGATTTACTTTTCCAGTTTTTGGTGGGTTGTCCAATGAAGGACGATAAAAAGTGCTGATTATCAGCCCCAATCAGAATGCGCATTTTGTAGACTTTAGTTCAAGATCCAAGTGTAATATTTATTCTCACGCAAAAGGAACAGAGCATTAACCTCCTATTTGTAATTTTAAACGATATTAGTTTCGTATTGTCAATTTGCAACAAAAGTGCTCATGAATCTCATTGATTGCCTTCACTAAGAGGCATGTGACATAGCATTCCTGTTTTCAACTTTATCTTCATCATTGTCAACCACTGCTGGACGGAAACCTTTCCCATCTCCTTCCATGACTACTGCAACTGTGCTAATCTTGACCATGTTTTACCGACAGCCCTTTCAATCTAATCCTTCAATATTGTGTCTGGTCTATGTTTACAGTCTCATGAGCACTAATCGGTTATTCTTTTGCTACATCTTTGTGCTAAGAGGCCAGTACATCACCATTTTTGTTTAATTATTTGTATATATATATACATATATATATATATACATATATATATATATATATATATATATATATATATATATATATATATATATATATATATATATATATATATATATATATATATATATACTTCACTATAGTCCTCACTCTCATACATGTTGATTCCTTCCTACTGCTTAGCGTTATCCAAATAATTTCTCTTTCTATAGCTCCGTCTATGATTACAAGTTGTTTTGTATAGTCTGTGTCGTTTATTCCACTGAATAGCACCTTCGAGTCATTGCTGGTATCGTGCATTCATTGTTTACTTTATGAACATCGGCAAGGCGCACTTCAATATGCCTCTATTCATACAAAATGATTTCCAGCCGATCGTTATGCATCATTTTTTTTTCACTTCCATGGTCTTTGACTATCTTTATTACCCGGTAAATTGGTACATCAGCCTCTGGTAAAACCTCTCCGACTATTATTATGACTTTCTGCTCAGGGATGGGGAAGGATGCTGAATCACTTGATATTACTTTTGTCTTTGATCTATTCATCTTAATCCTACATTTTTACTTTCCATATTTAGTGCAGTTATTAGGCTTTGTATTTTTTCTGATTATTTCAACACCTTCAAAACGTCATCAGCAAATCTAAATGGATTTAAATATTCCTTTTCAATGTTCATTCCCATATTTCCTTGTCAGGTTTCCAGAAGATGCTCTCAAAGATCGCTTTAAATAAATCCATTTTATCAAGATTCTTACCAAAAATTTATTCACGATTCAGTTTGCACAATTCATTTTTCTACCAACTGCAAAAGGGGGACTTGCTGATAATGAGAAAATAATAATGGCCAATGCTTCCTCTTATAAAATGAATAAATTGGATAATCAGTATTAACCTACCAATCCGAAAGAAACATGGTGCAGAAAAGGCCGGGAGATAGGACAGGTTTGAATGTTTGATTTAGAGTCACCCTTGCCACTGATACCAGTAACCCAGTGGTAAAAGTGGCGTAGTGTTAAATGAGCCACCCACAAGCAAAGAGGGTCGTGTGTTCGATTCTCATCCGGGGCTTATTCTTCACTCTAATGTCGAACAATAGTTTATTCAATAATTTCCAAGTGCGATAAAAAGCAACAACAATTGAGATGAAGGTAAAAGTTGCTACACAACATCAACAATGATTGGCAAAACTTCATCTAATGAAGTAAATAAGTAAATTGGATTATTGATCGAAAACTACCAGTTTATGATGAGACCAGGGTAGGACTTGGGTTCTAGTGTTTGATTTTAACAAGCACTTGCCATTGATTCGTACACTATATGGCTGTAAGTGACGAGCGTTAAACGAGCAACCCTCATGCAATATGTCACGAGATCGATTCTCACCTAGAAATTATTCCATTTTTTTCCGTCATTTTTATTCTTCTTTCTAGTTTTCTTCTTTGTTTTTCCCTATCTCTTTGCTATTGTAATTTCATCTTTAAAGCTGAGATTTCTGATTGCAGGATCAAGGGACATCACTACGATAAATTCGATTCCGACTCTTCCAAGCTTATCTAAACTCTTTCAACAATTCACAATTATGCCCATTTGTTTTTATCTTCTCAAAACATGTGTAGTGTGTATTGTTGACAGCAAATCAAATATCTGTTATTTTTTTTTCGTTATTTTCAGCGACTCATTGCCCA
>OY735201.1:27110386-27125847 GCA_963457665.1 Thysanoteuthis rhombus
TGAAAACGTTACTTTTGAAAAGTATCGGAGATTTTGTTTTTTCACCCACTATATATATATATATATATATATATATATATATATATATATATATATATATAATATATATATATATATATATATGTGTGTGTGTGTGTGTGTGTGTGTGTGCGCACACGCGTGCATATGTGTGTGTGAGTGTCTGCATATGCGTGTATCACATATACATATATAAGAATATAGAAATGCTGTCAGAGTCGAAATGTTCTTTTTTCGTATTTTTGGCTGATAATTTTGAACTGTCATCCTCATCTTTGTAGCTTTTATTCAAAAGTTCCAATCAATAAGGTTGTTATGCCTCAATATTTATGAAATAAGCCATATACATATATATATATATATATATATATATATATATATATATATATATATAGAGAGAGAGAGAGAGAGAGAGAGAGAGAGAGAGAGAGAGAGGGGATAGATACATAGATACATAGAGATATAGAGAGAAATCCTGTGTTTTGAAAGTTCGCTATAAACCATCTTTTTTGCTTTTTTCTTTCTCTATGACTGCAATATCAGCGTCAACGTTCGACAAAATTACATTCGTAATCATCAATCGTCATCAAAAATACTAAAATGCATCCTTCTTTCCTTTATTTCTTTCTTCTCAACGCCATTTTTTTTTTTACACGTATCCAAAAATCAATACAAAATTAATGCACTTTTCCCTCCTTGTTTATCAGATTTGCTTTGGATGTCAGTGTGCTTATAAGGAAAAGAGATGAAATTTGTTACTCCGTGACGCACGATATATTGAGTAGTTATTAACCAGCTCTATGATAGATTCGAATTTAGAAAAAAAGTTGGCATCGCCAACCTTACTCGTGTGCACAAAATAGTATGCAAACATACATAGAATTCAGTTCCAAATGTCGTGTTTTTTAAGAATACTTTATGATACTACTATATCCAGCTTTTCAAAAGTTCACTTTACGCCATGTTTTTGATTTTAAGAAAAAAGTTGAAAAAAGTGTTGCTGACCTTCCGTGTTTGTTTTGCAGCGAGGCATTGTTAACGTAGTTCCAATATTTCCCCTCTCTCTTCTACACTTCAGTCTCCTGTACATCCTATTAACCCAACCTCCAACGACGCAGTCTTACATTTCGTCATCGCCATTTTAGGTCTGGGAACGGTAAAAAAATCCCAGAACATATTTTTGGTAGTCACTTTTTGGGTTCATGCTATTTTGACTAAGGAACAGTTTTTGGGGAGGAAGGATTTACTTCCATATTACGGAAAATTTGTGTGGAATAAATTGCTATCCAATAGCTATGGAACACCACAATCTTTCTCTCTTGATCTTTGACCTGAAAACATAATTACTTTTTATTTTTCTCCTTACTTCTTCTTGTACAAGCTGTCACTGCACGTTTTTCCACGTTTCCTAGGTTAGTGTTACTGGTTGGTTATATGTCTTGCACGTACAGTCAGCATCAAGGAGGTCAGGAGGCTGACAATCCAAGAATTTACTCGTTTTTATGCGCAAAAAGAAACAGTTCTATTCGTTTTTGGACACATCCTCACCGGAAAAAAACTGAAATAAGATAAAACAATGTTTTAGAGGAGTGTTTAATTTACATTGTCGTTTTGAGCTGAATTACTGTTTTAGTTTGTTGACACTTATCTTTTAAAAATTTGAATAGTTTTCTTTTTATATAGTTTCTGTCCCACAACAGGCGTGATAAGTAATTTATCCAGGGATTATCCCTTTTTTTTTTTAATTTTCTAGTTGATTACATAGGTTGCAGTTTATTTTGAGTGGATAATCAGACCAGTTCTATCTATGTTTTGAGATATTAACATCATCATCTTTTTCATTTTTTGTGTTTTTTGCCCACCATCTAGTGTCTTTCAGCGCAAAAATTCATTTTTTCGAAAACCTTGATCATAAAGATATTTTGAAATAATGTATATATATATATATATATATATATATATATATATATATATATATATATATATATACACATATACATATATATATATATATATATATACATATACATATACATATACATTTATATATATATATATATATATATATATATATATATATATATATATATATATATATATATATATATATATAGCACTTTGAAGGATCAACAAACAAGATCTCAGATTTTTGCCTCCCGAAATGCTACCTGCTGAACATCAAAAAGTCAGTATTGCTCCTGCGGAAGACATTAGTTATTGAATGGGAATTTTTTTTGTTTTTCAAAAAGATGACCTTAATCTATAATTGATGATCAAATAATCAGAAACAATCACTGAAGGTATTCGTAACGACAAAACCAGTGATAATGATGATGACAATATTGGAAAAAAGATAACATTGTAGCATATCGTTTTGAGGAATCTTACTTTTGTTATCATTTTCAAAACTCAAGATATGAAAATTGTAAGATATGGTGCCATGGCTACAACTAAGGAAAAACCAAAACTTTAACAGGTTTATGGGATTGTAATATAACTCTGCCTCGAAACTAACAAGAGATGAGAAAAATCCAGGACTGAAGAGAACATTGATTTTCTGATTGAAATTGATAAAAATATCCAAATGCTTTCCAATACTTATTGCATGGAAACGAACTTGTGAAGACAAGGATTGACAAAAGTTATATCTGCTGTTTCATCCGTCCTAATTATCATACATATTTGAGTTCTTGATTTCCATATGTCACATAAAATATTAATTACCTTCTGATTACTTTAACTGTAACTCCATTTCACCGAGAAGTCTCTCACAAACAACTACCAACTTCAGTACCAATCCTGTTTACTATGATACTAATGTCACCTCCAATAACAAGACTTTTCAGAATATAAACTTGCTCAAAAGCAAAACTTGAAGCATAATATCAATCGGCAAATGATAAGAAGAGGTAAGTGACTTTGCAGTAATAGTGATATCACCCAAAAGAATACAGAAAGAAAACCATTTACTGTTGTTCATTCGAAGGAAAAGACAAAACAGTAAATCATACAAGTGTAGACAGGAAACAATATTTAAAAGAAAGAAATAAAATGGTATCGTAGTATTGGGGCAATGACTTTGGCACAATTATACAAGTGGATTTGGTTTGATCATATAGATAAATATTACGGACACAAAACAGAAGGCATTCTTCATACAAAAAAAAGTAATATTTTTTTGGATTTTTTAATGCCAACATAATTTTCTCTTCGAGCAAAGAGATTGGACTTGATTCTTGCCATGGAAGACAAGATATTCGGTTAAATCACAGATGTGACTGTTTTATCGAACAAAAGGAAATAATAATCAAGTTGGAATAATTACAAAATAGAAAAAAAGAAACATCTCCCCTGAAAAATACCACCCTGAAACATTAGGGCTTCGGCCATATTAATTGATGTACTAGGAATCGTTAGTAGGTAAACAAGAATTCAAAATGCTTTAATTTTGTTTATTTGTTTAATTTCACTCTTCTGGAGAAGTTGCTTCTTTCACACCTATGATCGTTTTTGTTTTTTTCCAGAATTTTTGTCCTAGATCCTTTTGTTATTTTTGGTCATCTTGTCAAATTTTTTAAATACTATCAGTACGCAAACATAATTTCATTTCAAATAGAGAAATCAGACTTATTTCTTGTAATTGAAGTGGAGAAATTAGTTTACATTACAGTTGTGACTGTTTTATCGAACCAGAGGAAATAATAACCATTTTGATGACTACAAAATAGCAAAAAACAAATTGCCTGAGAAATAACGTTCAGAGACATTGGAATTTTCACGCAACCACACAACCTCATAAGATTAGTATTTAAATCAATACAGCAACTCCGGGAGATTATTCTTTGTGGAGTGATGGAGGTCGTCTTTTCCCATGGATTCCACGGAACCAGACAAATCATTTTGGGAGATTGAAGAGGAAATAAGTGATGAAAATGTTTAATCTGAAATATCCAGTACATGATTCACAAAAACAAAAACTATACTTAGCAGCCAGCTAATCTTAAAATATTGTAATTTGAGACCAATACATCAAGTTGGATCTCGAAACGGAGCAAAAAAATCCCTTTTAAGAACCCAAACGATTCTCATCTAACAAAAACAAAAAAAACAAAAAAACACACAGAATACAAGCAAAACGAATAAGTCTGTATTCTATATAAATCCCAGTGACTTATATGTTGGAGTGTAAAATGCATCCTTAAGAACCAAATGTATATCTCAGAAATTGCACTTCTTCGGAAACCCCTTACAGTAATCTCTTAAGCAAACACAACTATAATTCAATTTCCCGAGAAAAAGGATTTTCCATTTTCTTGTCCAGTGTTTGTTTCTGAAACCAGAACAGCCGAACGGACAAGAAGTAACTACAAAAGCCGGATTTAGAAGTTGCTGCTTTTATTCATAATAATGTATACTCCTGCCGAGGAGGGCATTTATTTCCATTGTCCGGAACATATAAATGAACCCCCTGCGAAAATAAAGCCGGTTGAATGAATCCCTGACTTGCCCGACAAACCCTTGGCTAATTCCTTGTGCGGACCACATACAATTTATTGCATCGAAGCATCTGCCTTAATACCTACTCAGATCCCTTATAGAAACCCTCTTATAGAAAGCACAGCGTTTGCAGCAATAACGTTGGATATTCCTCTTGCAGAGTCGATATTCTGTTCCATCAGGCAAGGTGAAATATGACACAATGCCATCCTGGATTGAAGTAGAGCTATTAATGCTGAAACTCTACTTGATACGAGATTGGTTGCAATATTGCATTATTTGAAATATCATGGCTCTCACAAACATAACACTCTCCGCAACGATCCTGCAACAAATCATATCGATTTCAATAACAATTCGAAATATTTCCATTGTTATTATTTCCCGGCTCTAACCTCCTGGACCTTTTTATAATAAGAAAGAAATACGTTGGGAACTTTTTGACACAAGATATCACCAAGTAATTTCATCTTCGGCCCCAGAAATGATTACGTTCTCAATTGCGTCTGAATAGGCTTTGCATTTCTGAAGCCTGAATACGATCAAATGTTATGATTGGATGTATTTCAGAATTCAATTCAATTTGAAAATCAAAGAAATATTTGAGAAGGTTAAAAGTGAAAACGAAACTAAATTGATATTTATAATCTACACTATCTTTCTATCTCTCACAAACATCCTTTCGGTCTCCGAATATAGATATTTATCATAACATGTCTGTCCGAGCGCATGGCCCTGTGTACACTTTCGTTTCGGTATATACTACAAGTAATTTGAGATTCAAAAAAAGTTCCATCCAGCCTTAAATACACGGAACGATACAGATTTTCTATTCTGCTTTAATTTCTTTCCTAAGTTTGTCCTTTTATCATTCAGCGAAAAATCCAAAGCTTTGCCCTCTCTAAATCATTGACCATCATATTCACTTCTTTTGATATATATATATATATATATATATATATATATATATATATATATATATATATATATATATATATATATTTATATATATATATATATATGTATATATATATATATATATATAGTGCCAAGGTGATTTTAGAAGACAGGAAACGAGATATAAACATTATCTTTACTTTTGGTCTGAGGCACAAATATTCTGTACAGCAAAAAAAAACAAAAAAAAACAAAAAACCAAAGTTTTTCTGATATCATTGATTCAAGATCGATAAAACCGCCATCATCATTGATTTGTTTGTATCAATTGGCGTTTTGACGATGAAATAGCAATTCGTAGAATCCATTTCAAAATGATGGTGGCCTCAGAGGGGAAAAAACATAAACGGCTCGAAGAAAACAGAACATTGGATACATAAGCTAATCAAATAAAAGAGAGAAGTAAAAGGATTGTATTACGATCAGCCATTCTCATTTACTCAAGTCATGTCCCTTGCGATTACTGGGGTGAGAATGACTGACTGACCTACTATTATCCACGGTTCCCTCGGCTGATTTTCTAGACTGGTCGAATAATTGCGTCATAATGTTTTTCGAGTTCGTTGAATGCACAGTTATTTTTTTTTTATTATTCTGAAGACGCAGTGACTCGGTGTACGAGACATACGGTCTAAGTCCAAGAGGTTTCCGAGTGGCATATCATTTTCCAGAAACATCTTCACAGCCTTTCATCCAGTTATTCATCTGTCTACCTTGTGCAACAGATCAACTACCAAACGGGCTGACGACAATGTTAGTATTCATAAGATATGGCAGACGTATAACAGGCGTGTCAGCGGTGACGTATCATTTTTTTTTTTTTGGTTTCATGTGAACAGCTTTCAATTTTGATTTCATTTTATTTTTTATAACTGTATTTTGAAATTTCAAGTAATATTTTTTAAACGACTTGTTTTTATAGAAAAATATTAGAAACTCAATCTGCTTATCTAAAACTAAAATACATGTATACATTTAGGTGACACTCTGATAACAAGATTATCAAAGAAAAAAATGATAATTTCAACACACCGTGCTGAAAAGGTTTGCCATTATTGGTATGGACAAACAAATGGGGAAAAAAGATGAGGATTAAGGAGATGGGTTTTTGAAGACAGAGTCAGAATGTATTAAGAAATAATTGGTAAGCATAGAAAAAACGAGAGAAAAAATAGAAAAAAGAATTGCTGAATGAGCCTTTGTACTTTTACGAGGCTTTGGATTTTTTTCGTTGAGAGCATTCTTCCAAGACGACTCAATGGAAATCAAAAAGTTGGATATTTGCTGAATACGATAGATGAATGAAAACTGTCCCGAAAGCTGCAACTATTTTGCCTGATTTATAACATTGCATCGTGATAAATTGTTCATATCTGCTCCGGCTTTGATTTGTTTCAAAAATATTATTTGCATCCGATCCTGTGTTTTTCCTGTTCCGAATCTAGCGATTTCTTTGTGTCAAATTTATCTTTCTATTCTTTCATTTTATTTGAATGATAGTTGGTAAATTGAGTAGTGGATAGTAGTAAATGGCTGTTGGTTAGATGTGGCGAGAAGGTATAGTGGTAGACAAAGTATTTTGCCCTCCACGTGGTTTGGTTGTTAGTACCACTCGCCGAAGTCACAGGATTCGTTTAATGTGGATGAGGGAGGTATGGTGAGAATGCACACCAAGTATGACCGAAGTCGCAGAGATTAAATAGAGTAAAAAGGACACATACAGGTATTCAGATGAACAAATAAAACTTAAATTTAATGCAAAAACATTTACGACGATACAGGACTAAAATGGAAATATGTATGAGGCAACATGGGTATGATCGTGTTGAGAAAAGAGGGAAGATGGAAAATAACTTCTGAGTGAAAGATGGGAGCTCTGTTCCATGCAATAGTTGAATTCGTTAAAATCGGGGCTGAGTTGTCTGAACTACTGCGAATCTATAACACTTGGTGCGTACCAAGTAATTATTAAGGAGCCTGTGTTAAGCACGTATGTGAAGTTGAGCGCGATGTATGTAGGGATAATGTGTGAGCAAATTGAGAACCATTCTCTGACGCTGGAACACACTCAAAGAACAGACTAAGTAAGACATGGAAAACACATGGAGTTCAACCCACGTGAGTTTCCAAAAGAAAGGACGCTGAGAGGCCAGATCATCATGACATGTAGTAAAGGGGTTTGAATTTCGTTCACGAGAGATTGAGTCATATAAGCATTCTGAGTTAGCGATTAAGTTAGTGCTGAGGATGCAGTTTAGTAGCTGCGCGAATATGAGATGCCTCGACAGGTGAACTAAAACAGGCAACGTCGAGTACAAAAACTGGTCACTGTGGAAAAAAGTCAAGCTCTGAGAGGAAGAAAGAAAGGGAATGATAGGAACCGACTAGAAGCGCAAGAGCGATTGAATATGCGTGTTCTGGGATTCTGTCGGAAGTCGTAGTCGAAAGTGACGCTCTAGCTGGAAAAACGGTTTCGTATTTTATTCCATACTAAGAGTATAGGGGGTGCCCCAGTTAAAAAAAGTATCCCGTGATTGAGTTATTTATACTTAATACTAGTCGTGTGTTTTGTATACTAGTAATGCTGTATTTGCTTATTCTTGAGAGATGTTTCCCGTATTTCTATCTCGGTTAACTTTTTTCTTTGTTGATCAATTGTTTTGACGTTAGTCGTATTTTGATTTTTTTTATTCTGATGTAATTTTTAAATGAGAGTTGCTTACGTGAAAATCGTGCAGGTAGAAGTTTCATCTCGAAGTAACTTACATAGGAAAGCTGATGGAATTAATTTTCAATGCTTGATTTAGATATTTCAGTTATGGAATGACATTGGCATGACATTGATTATTCTAACGTAATGTCTTGATTTGATAGTTATCAATCCCACCCCTTCTATCCAACCGTGGACAACCAGTCAGCAATAAATTTCCAGTACGTAAAAAAAAAATGATTTTGACATATTCAATCATTCATGGTGTCTTCTTCATGAATTGCAGTAATATCTTACGCCTACATCAAAAACTATCAACCGTCATAATTGGAGTTTTCAAGATTCAAAATGAGAATCTTTTAGCTTTTTATTTCAAGAAACGACGGATATTTCGAAAACTGACTCGATTTTGATTAGGAATGATAACGAGAGTATAGAAATTGTGTAATGCAACATATGATTATTTTTGTATCAGTTACCTTGTTAGTCACTTATCATTCACGGCTATATATATATATATATATATATATATATATATATATATATATATGTATGTATGTATGTATGTATGTATGGGTGTGTGCGTGTGTGAGTTTGTTTATGACTTTTTTGGAAAGTAAAAAGAGTATTTTATCTTGAATAACTGTTCAAATTCAATGCCTTGTTTCTTTCGGGGAATTTGTAAATGAGAACCGTTTGTGAAAATTATGCCGTTTATATTTTGTTGCTTTCCTTAAACCAGCTCTCTTTGTTACATTTTGGGGTTTTGATAACTTTTGAGGATATCATTCCTCCACTCAGATACCTCATTTGCATTGGCATCAGATACTGTGAAATTATTTTTCCTTTTATGCCATAATGTTACTAGTTATACAAAGTTGTAATAGTAATTCATCATTATGATTTTCAACGCTTTACCGATTACTTCGTGTCAAATTAGTCATTTGTTTTCAACGCTTCCAATTCACGATCAATCAGACATGAAATAGATAACTTCTATGATGACTTGGGCTCCGTACTGCACAATACTAAAAGACATTTCAATGTGGATCATAGGAGACTTCAACACCCAGGTTAAACAAGGAGAGGAACGTTACATTGGCGAGTTTGGATACAAAATATGGAACGAGAAAAGTGATGATCTCGTAAACTAGGCAACTGCAAACAACTTCAATAAATTAATACATCCTTAAAAAAAAAAATTCTTAAATAATGGACTTGGAAGAGTTCTAACCAAAGAACTGAGAACAAAATAGACTAAATCTTAACGAACAAAAGCAACGCCATCAAAAACAACCAGATCCTAAAACAAGTGAACATAGGAAGCAATCGAATAATGGAGAGATGTAAGATGCAAGTAAACAAATAAAGAACGCTGAAAACGTTCCACTCCAAAATTCAACCGTCGAACGCACCAAATAAACTCAACAGGAATTGAAAAACAGATGTATAATCGTAACCAAAAATGACCAACGCCAACACCAACGGACTCAGCAGCAATATAAAAACCTCTTTAGTAGCAGCTGCTACTATGCTTAAACCAAGGAAAACTTAACCTTTTCAGACTAAACCAGGGTACTTATTAAAAAGCGCAGATATCTCAAACCAATGATAACCACAAATGAAAACATATGGACAAAACAATCAAAAAGAAAAAAGAAGACGGAAGAAACTACACAACAGCAATCATCAAAATTACTCTCAAAAAATGTTAGGGTTACAAAACTATCAACAAAGTTCTCAGTATAGAAAAGTATGCAACATGCAGATGAAAGAATCATGCTCAGCATCACATGGAGGAATTACAAGACAGCACGGTATATCAGGAAGAACATAGGAGTCTGACACACCATAGACTCGACTGAAAATTTTAAATGGTGATGGACTGGCCTTGTTGCAAGAATGGCAGACACCCAATAGAAGTAACGTCTCACAACGTGGATCACCACTGATCACATGTGCAACCGAGGCCGATAGAATACTAGATTGAAAGACGATTAAACGATTTAAGGAAGTGCTGGTTCCGTGGTGCCCACGATAGAGAAGTATGGTGAATCATTCGGAAGGTCTATGTCCAACTATGGACAATAAAAGACTGATGATGATGACGGGGTTGAATTATTTATTTCTCACTTAATACTACAAGCGTGTTTTGTATTTTGGGCGTTTGTTTACGTGCTGTAATTTGCTTATTTCTGGAAGATGTTTTCTGTATTTTTATCTCAGTTATCTTTACTAGTTTATTATCTTGTTGTACTGAAGTCGATTCTTTTTACATTAATGTGATTTTTAAATCAGAGTTGCTTACGCGAAAATCGTGCAGATTGTATTTGTCTTGTATTTTCAAACTGTTGTCTAAGGAGAGTTTTTATTGTGATTTTCTACGTTAGAAAACTATTTGTGATTTTTTTCTTTTTAGTTATTTGTAGTCTTCTAGTTTTCCTCAAAATGCTACAAAGTGAATTTTGCTCCTTGTAAACAAGTTTCTGACTCGGAGTTAAGAAGTTAATTGAATTTTAGTACGTCCTATTTTTTTAAACATAGGTTACACCGAGAGTATAGGTTGGAAATTGTATAAACGGTCTGCTTTGTGCCCGGAATCCTTCCCTTCCGATATAGCTTTCATTACTTAAATTTTGCGTTTACGCCATTGTTCCATTTTTACGCCTGTTTGACTTACATCTACTAAAAAATCTTCTTTTCCTTCTGCTATACCTTTCTTCAAGGAATTTTCCCCTCAAGCTACATACCTTCAATCAGCTAAATTGACCATCGAATATTTTGACTGATTTCAGCGATTGTTGATTTTTGACTACGGGAGACAATATGCATGAAATTGAATTCCACTTATTGTTAACATGAATATTAGGTTGTTGTTCCAGGATTTTTTCGAAAGTTTGCACCAAAATAACGTACATTTTTGAAAAGTTTTCCTATTTTCCTTTAAAAAATTTCATCAAATCGATTTAAATTACATATTCACTCATTTTCTACCAAAATAAATATGAATAAAAACGTATTTATAATTTGATTGGAACTATTCGTCTGGATTTTATTTTAAAAAAATTTCTTCCCTTAATTTTTTCCTCCAGCAATAAAACTTTAATTACCTAAATTTTACGCCTAGATTTTCACTGTTTGATTCAGGCAGACTGACAGTTGTGCTCCAGTAATTTAATTTAGCTACTTCTTTGATACAGAAAGTTACGAACCAGGTAAGCCCCTTCAATCCTCCAGCAAGCTCCTGTAATTCGGCAAGGCCCTTTAATCTGGCGTCCTTTTCAACCCAACAACCACTTTAAAGGGTGAGCAAGTACTTTCTGGAATGGTTTAGTCGGTCTATCGATCTTGTATTTTACCGGCCTCGGTAATACATTTGTGATATCCATCGGTTGTTTGCCATTTTCGCAACATGGCCTGCCCACTGCCATTCGAGTTTTCAAATTGATTCTATGATGTTACGGATTCCTGTATGTTCCCTAATATATTGTGCTGTCTTGTGATCTCTCCGTGTGAGGTTGAGCATGAATTTCCATGTGAACGTTGCAAAGACCTGTTTGAGGGAGAAGTCTATTGATTAAGTCCATGTCTCAGACCCATAGGTGATTATCGCGATTGGTTGTATACTTTTCTTTTTAGGACCAATAGGACTCCCTTATTTTTGACAGTTGAGCTCTACTGAAAGCTTGCCATCGTAGAGTGATATTTCGCTTGATTACAATACCTTTTCATGCGTTACTTGGAGATCTGGGGTTGCCATTTATATTCTAATAAAAAAAAAAAAGCAATTACTTTTAAAAATTCACATAATATCATAAATGAATTAGAGACTAAATGTACTTTAGAGTTTTTCAAACAAAATTAATTAAACAAATGTAATACAATATATGTAGTTAGAATTATCACCTAAATATAATCAGTAATGATGATAGAGAAAATTAAATATCATGAGATATCAAACAATTAACCAAGAGAAACTTATTAACAATACGATTTCAGAATGGATAGATTTAAATAATAGTTTTCAGTCTCGATGATCTGGAAAGAAAGATACGTTCGAATTTCAAAGAAAAAAATTTTACAATTCTAAATTTAACCGAATATGTCCGGTTTCAGACTAAGTGAGTGCTTGACACAGAATGGATCTATTTTTTAAAATTTTTTCTGTTATTTTTTGATAACGTATATCTAAAGTTATTTGGCATATCTTGGTAAAATGACAGAATTTGGACCAACTGCTATCGACTTTTGTACACAATCACTGAATGTTCAATATTAGGTCAATATGTATTTCTGATTAATATATTTTTATTTTTACCAATATACTGTCAATTTTAAAGTTGTATAAATGGATCAACTTTTTAAGAAGAATCAGATATTTTTTGATTCACTGTTCCATCCTACCTGATGGTACTGGATGGAATATTGAATAGTCTATAGACACACTGAAATGTTCTTATACAACAGAACATCTGTCTATGGATGATTCAATTACTAATTATTATTATTATAATTAACGTTCCCTATTCCAGGGTTGACCACTCTTCAAGTTAGGTAACTCGTCCATTATGAGCTACATAGCAATGCTCCTCCAACTCTGAAATGGAGCTTTTTGGTGGATGGGGAATTGTGTGTATATAAATATACCACTGAAATTCGGTCCTACTGACTGTCCAGTTCTGCGTAGAGCTAAGAAGGAACACAAGCCCCTGGGTTTGAAGCTGGAGTTTCAATCCTACTTCGTGGTATTGGATGGGATATCAGATAGTCTATAGCCACACTCGAAAGTTGTAATACGACAAAACAGCTGTGGATGACTCAATTATTATATTTAAAGAGAGAAACAAATGTATTGAGATAGAATGAAGAAGGAATGCAACTTTCCAATCAGATGTAAATGGCTATACAAACATAAAATATTCTTAAACATAGTTAACAAACGTCTTTTTCCCACTTCCTTTTGATTCGTCTCTCTCTCTCCCTCTCTTTTGACATGTATATATATGTGTGGGTTGATGTGAATATATGAATGTGTCGAAATATGCATGTAAATAATATAATCATATAATAAATAATAAAAATAATGATAATATACATATATATATATATATATATATATATATATATATATATATATATATATATATATATATATATAGGCATGTGTTTGTATATGCATATACATGCATGCATCGTAGTGTTTATAACGTGTATATACACGTATATAGATATAAACTAAGGACTCAAGAACAATGATAATGATGATATGCGTATGTGTGTGCATACAAATGTGTACATGAATATATATATATATATATATATATATATATATATATATATATATATATATATATATATATATATATACCTACATGTATATATGCACATATATATCCACAATGCTCTTCCAAATCTGGAATCGAGCATTTTAGTCGATAGGGAAATTGTGCATATGTAAATATATCACTTGAATTTGGTCGCATTGACCGTCCATTTTGCTTAAGGCTGAAATGCCAGCTTCTATGTCAAAGATTTCTATCCTACCTAGTGGTATTGAATCAGATTGTTTTTAGCCACACTGAAGAGTTGTGATACAATGGAACAGCAGTTTGAGGGATATATATATATATATATATATATATATATATATATATATATATATATATATATATATATATATATATATATATATATACATATATTTGTACATACATTTATATATACATAAATCAATGTGCATTTATATGCATATATGAGTAGATATAAGTGCATTTATATGTGTGCATGTGAATGTATGTGCATATATATATATGACTAATAACGTAAATTTTGTTTTTTTATGTATGCGTTTAGATATGCATATATATATATATACACATACATACACATATATATATATATATATATATGTATATATATATCCTCACGTTAATACATGTACACATACATAGATATATATTTGTGTGTATATATGTGTACGTGTAAATATATATATATATATATATATATATATATATATATATATATATGTGTGCGTGAGTATATATGTATATCTAGATATATGTATGCATATTTTCATGAATACATATAATACATGAATACGTGTGTATGTATATACGTATAGGTGTTTGTCATCAGATAAGACAGTATATATAAATACGTGTGTGTGTGTATGCGTATTCATATAAAAATTGGTGGATGAATTCAACAATAAAGGTTTAATGAATCTAATATATATATATATATATGTATATTTGTGAGAATATATATAAAGTCTATAAATACATACTTATGCATGTATGCATATGTGTATATGCGTGTATATGTCTGTATTTATCATTAGATTCGATATATATATACATATGTATATGTATATATATATATATATATATATATATATATATATATATATATATATATATATAAAGAACAGTGAGTAGTGTGCTTGCTTGTACACCATAAAAAGTGTCCACGTTGAGCATAAAAGGATGTTTCAGGGATGCAGAAATTTTACGAACAAAAAAAATTCCGAAATGCATTAAAAGTAGCAGGAATAAGTATTTTCCCTGAAAAGTTGCGATATTAAATCAGTCCTTGTTGAAAAAAATCCATGTGAACACGTATTGAAAATTTGTAACTTAATTGTTGCCCATGAACCAACCTGGAAAAGCGTTATAAAAATGATTCAAAGATCCGATGGATATGAAAAAGAGATAAGTGAACAAAAAACAAAACAAAAAACAAACTATTAAACTATGAGAATTTCTTTTCAACTTTTCTTTTTATGCTTTGTGTTGACGAGCATATACTTTACAAGAGTTGCGAAGGAGCATTTCCGGTGTTTTGTTTGAAAACGTTATAAGGGCTCGTGAAAATGTTTTCAATCAAATTAAAAGTCCAATTGAAGATTTAGATCCTTAAAAATCTTACAACAATATTTAATATGTAAAAAAATCCTACCAGGGAATGTGATTTTCAATTTACCTGAATAAATTCTATAAATAGCAATTTTATATCGGGTTTCAGTACAGGGTACTCAGCATGT
Source organism: Thysanoteuthis rhombus (assembly GCA_963457665.1). Lineage (NCBI taxonomy): Eukaryota > Metazoa > Mollusca > Cephalopoda > Oegopsida > Thysanoteuthidae > Thysanoteuthis > Thysanoteuthis major. Next base: position 27,125,614 of record OY735201.1, read on the forward strand.
ATACTATGTTTTCTGCAGGTTGATACGCTCCACTTTCTAGTCACTGGGGAATCGTTTTTGCAAAAATAGTTATTTTGCAAGCTATTATCCTGACCTGTTGACAGATCTCGCATAAGGAACTTTCATTGGCTCATCAAGAAAACTGACCTTATGTAATATACAACGTGATTTTGAACGAAGGCTTGAGGAGAACATTTGTGTTTTAGTGAAAATAACGGCATAACAACTGAATCC
>OY735201.1:27126047-27151047 GCA_963457665.1 Thysanoteuthis rhombus
AAGCCCCGTCGCCATTGCGTCGGATTCGTGATCGTCAAGTAATCTTTTTTACTGTTGGTCACAATTCCGCCTATGATCTCCGGAGATCCACGTAGTGAGATATGATGTGAATCTACAATTATTTTTTTTCTATTGAATTCCATAATATATTTGATACGTTTTTTGCTCCCTACAATAATGAGATGTCTCGTGATATCTTCATGTGATGCTAAGGTTGACCCTATCCTGTTCACAATGCATTGATCTGAGTTTGAGAGCCAATTTTCTGGTTAAGTTTCATGTTTCAACTCGCTTGGTGACTAACAAGAAGACACAGTGTTTGCATATCATTATTCTCGAAAGTAATGGGGGATTCTGTACTTGAATGTCTGTAATTTTGGTTTGATTGAATTGAAATTAAAGATTTACCAAAACACAAGATATTCTATAAATCCATTGCAGTAGTATGGTTCTAAGATTTTCGATGATTTTCTCAACTTGTAGTGACACCTAAGAATTCAATACATTTAATACTTTACATTTATGATATATTGATAGATTATGTAGGCTTTGAAAAATTATAATGATTAATGATATAATCGTCTTGTGCCGATGAAAATAGACAATATATATATATATATATATATATATATATATATATATATATATATATATATATATATATATATATATATATATGTATGTATGTATATATATGTATATATATATATATATATATATATATATATATATATATATATATATATATAATGTCAATAATTTCCTCCAGTGATATTTCGCTGTTCCCCCTATACTTTTTTTAATATAGTGCAATGTATGAATTGTGTCTTGTTGGGATTATCAGTTGTTTATCATGTAGTTCCTCCGTGGATTTTAAAAACGAAACGGTTATATTAACATGGCACCCCAACAGTGTCGATTTAACACCACCATCCTTTTTTTATTATATGTTTATTCCATAAACGTAGTTTGCTGTTCGATATAAGGTTTCATTTGTATTGTGTATTGATATTATTTATTACTACTTATTTTATTTTTTTTATTCTTTTTTTGGAAACATCGTCGACAAGATGCACAATGTTTCTTTTGTGAAACCACTGAGAATTATGACAGTTGATCAAATAAGATAACAGTCTGCAACATATTTGTAGTTATTCTTTATTTTTGGATAATGAGAGTTATTTCATAATCGATTTTGTGTACAAAGTATAGAGAATTATCCTCCTTAAACTTTGCCTTTACGACCATGACTGTAATAATTTGGGGTCTACATATTTTCAATTAGAAAATGGGAAAATATTCATATCTCAAACAGAGTAAGTTTTTTGAAAAAATATACAGTATCACATTCCTGGCCATATAAGCAAAATTTGGATGGAATAATTGCCATTTTCTATAGTTTCTGAGATAATGAATTAGAAAACTACACTCATTACAAAGAAACAAAAATTGCTTTGCAGGGTGTTATATTGCTCGCTTGATATTCTTCGAGAGACATGTTATCACAGCTTTGTCGTGTGAGGAGTTCCATATATTTCTGTAAAATTCTTTTTGACGAGTATCTTGTGATTTCACTCACCAACGAAATATTTCTTCATATAGATAGTTTTGCAGAAAGATATTCACTTGATAGAAGGAAGAAAACAAAACATATTATTGTTTTTCCGGGTGTCATTCATTTTACACACTTGCATGAGTAAATGGATATTTGATATAGTGGCATCTTAGCACAAAGTGCGTAATAAACAAATTAAAGATCAGGGCCACACATGGAGATTTCTATTTGTTGAAATTCGCAACAGTTTTATCTTAAAAACCTATTATTTTCGACTAGAAAACCAGCGAGGCGCAACATAATCTTCTCTTCTTACGCGAAAGGAGAGAATAGGGAAAATATTAAATACAGATTATGTAGGTTGGCTTTGACATAAACAAGACGGGAGGGCGTTATTACATTATTAAATTGAAAACAAATGGAAGGAAAGAAAAAGGACAACAAAAGGTTAAATGAAAAAAAATGCCACGTTTGGTAGATGTAAGACGTACATAGAGATTGATAGATAAATAGATATGTGGGGATGCAATCTATGTAGTCAGTAACATTGCACACAACGGAATCGGCTGTCGGGGTCTGTTCATGTTCACCTCACACAAATGACTTTGGGGAGGAGTAATATTGCTCTGTTCTCCCTCGTCCCAGCTATGGGTAAAATGACCAAAAAAATAGTTTTCTTTAGCTGTAGGAAGGCAAACAGTGTAGGAGAAGGACAACTCTGGTTCCCAAACCAGCGTGTTGAGGACCTAAGGCGGTGTGACGCCGAATTCGACTTCCTTCCTGCAGCCACTTATCACTCACTTTTTTTCTTTGCACTAAATCAGTGAGTGGAGTACGCTTATCAGGGAATTTCTTTTTTGCATGCTCGTGTACCGTAGCTGTAAGTAGAAAAGGAATGAATGACTCAAGACTCATCGTGGGTTTCGGAATCAAAACTCTATTTTTCTTTGTCGGTCGATCAAAATTACAGCGATTGTCTTCATTTGAAGATTATACGAATTCTCACTCACAGAGAGAGAAAGAGAAAGAGAGAGATAAACAATTAATCAGTCGCTCTACAACCAGTGACAAAGGGCCGACGACCCTAAACCATTTTATTCTAGTTCACACTCGTCTGCTCTCCTTCTCTGGTTACTTTTTGGTGTCTGGAAAGTGTTATTCTAACATATCTTACTGAATTTGCAACTATACTTCACGTTTACCCAACCCATAAAGCATTTTTATTAAAAATACTTTTTGAAAATTAAATGATATATTCAAAAATAAAATGAAATATTCAATGTAAGTGTACTCATCCACCATCATATTGCAACACAAGCTCCGTGGAGGGGTTTTGTGACAACGGGGTAATTCAGAATCTCCGTAAGTTTTGGCAAAGTATGCACCCTGGAGAGAACATTCCGTTGTCTGAAAAGACAAAACGGAGGCAATTCGAATAGAAGTTAATAAACAAAGATCATACATAGATAAATAAATAAAAAGACACGTAAACAGCTTTAGATATAATCATGTTTATAAAGTTTACAGCTATTAGAGCAGAAACATAATTTTTTTTTCAAGTAAGAATACTGAATGCACTTAAAGGAATATATACAACACTTTCACACACACGCACACACATGTATGTGTGTGTATGTGTATGGTGTGCGTGTATGTGTGTGTATACAAGTTACCTCTCTAAATGATGTACCGATATTATCAGTGTTGTATCAACTCCGGACACGATCCCTTCGGTATTGCAGCGTAAATTTGAAGGCGAATCAAATTCATCTTTACAAGGAAGTGAGCTGCCGTATAGGGTCCTAGCGATTGAACGTATTTGGATCAAAAGTTTTCCGTCCAGTTACTTAACTCATCATCATTAAAAGAAGAATACGAAGAGTGAACTAGACGTTTCCCAACAACGTCCTAAATTTGGATCCGAATAAATCGAATCATTTGCCTAGAGTAGCCCAAACGAACGTGTTCCACGGCCAAGCGTTAGGATACTGGCCTCTGGGTCTGATGAAAAGGTTTCAATCCTGCCTCGTGGTACTGGATGGGACGTTTATTCGCTGTCCCACCACAGCAAAATGTGACAAGGTCGAGCTTAACGTGAGGAAAAAAGGGACCTTCGATTGTAAGTGACTGTGGTAGCCAAAATAACCTCTGCCACAATCCCGACCTGCCCCTTTAATTATCATTATTGTATACTCCAGCTCTACTCTGATTACGCTTCATGATTCATGTTTGAAATTGAATGTATCGAGCATTTCATGGAATAAACCCATCATATATTGTAAATTATTTGGTATGTTAAATTGTATTCCTTTTTTCAATATATATATATATATATATATATATATATATATATATATATATATATATATATATATATATATATATATATATATATATGTATATATATATATATATATATATATATATATATATATATATATATATATATATATATATATATATATATATATATATATATATATATATATATATATATATATATATATATATATATGTGTATATATATATATATATATATATATATATATATATATATATATATATATATATATATATATATATATATATATATATAATCCATAGTGTGGGGTATGAAGCATAATAGACATTTCATTTTGTTTTAGACGGTTTCAAAATATAAGATCTGATCTTTTGTGTCGGAGCTCATTCTTTAAAGATGACAGTATATTAAAATATTGCTCTATGCTTGTCCTATATTTCTGATTGGTTTTCTTAGGGTGTTTTACATTTCATGTTTGAGTTCCCATATGTATATTGATAGTGCTGTACTATGTGCGTATTTTTGTCGTTAAATAATGTTTCAGTTGAGTTATTTCTTTGTTTCCTAGAAATTTCAGTCCCGTTGCATATTTTCACAGGTCCCTTTGGATTCCAATGCAGTTTGATGTATAACGTCATTTTGTTGGCAGTTACTGTTTTATGGACTTTTGAATTTTATGTACAATTGCAAATATGGGTTGTGGGCGTTTCTGGTGTTCTGTTGATTTTTATGGATTATCATGATTTGTATGTATCACACACAAACACACACACACACACACACACACACATATATATATATATAGTGTGTGTGTGTATTCAATTAGATTAGCTTTGGAGGGACACATGATTTGCGATATGATGAGAAGTTCATCATCATTTTTGTTCATCAAGAAGAAGAAATCAAATGAAGAATCACACAAGGATAGCAAGCCTTTGGCAGAGCAGAAGTGACCGAACAGGTCAACTGCCTCTTACAGCACATAGAAACGAACACCCTCCTAGAACTCAACAACTTAATTTACGCTGGGGCGAAAATGGTAGCACAAAGCTTCACAACACAAGATAGGAACCCGAGCAATAATAGGGAAGAGAAACCCAACTGGGAGAGAAGGTTACAAAGGCAGATCTCCCAACTACAGAGAGATGAAGTACTGCTTAGAAATACACCACACACAGACAGACCACGAGTAAGACTTTATAACAAATACAAGGTAACGCAAAAAGGCATCGCAACTGTAGTCGAAGAGTTACACCAGAAAAGACTAGCTAAAGAGGCAAGACTAAAAAGATACAGACTAAGAACGGCCCAATATACACAAAACTGCACATTCCAAAACAATGAGAAAAAGTTTTACCAAGATTTAAATGGGGAAAGGAGGCAGGACATGAAACCAGATGCCACAGAGGCCAAGAACTATTGGAATAGCATATGGGGGCACCCAGAAAGACAAAACGTAACACCGCAATGGTTAGGAAACATGAGAAAAGAACTAGAAGATATAGACAAGGGAGAACCAATAGCACTGAATGAAACCACATTGAAACATACTCTTAGGAAAGTAGCCAACTGGAAAGCACCAGGTCCCGACGGGATCCATGGGTATTGGTTCAAAAAATTCACCACATTGCACGGCAGACTCACTCACCTACTCCAAAGTTGTCTAAACGAAGGCAAAGCACCAGAATGGATGACTAAAGGCAGAACCACCCTCATCCAAAAAGACCCAGAAAAGGGGAACATAGCAAGCAACTATAGACCAATCACGTGCCTACCACTGTGGAAAATCCTGACCGGGCAAATAGCAGAAAGAATATACATGTCAATGGATGGAAGGGGACTACTACCGGAAGAACACAAAGGGTGTAGGATAGGAACCAAAGGGGCAAACGATTTACTCTACATAGACCAGATGATCTTAAAAGAAGTAAGGAAAAGGAGAAAGAATATTGCAATGGGGTGGATAGATTACTAAAAGGCATACGATATGATTCCACATAGCTGGATACTCGAATGCCTTAGAATGTTCAAAATTAGCGAACCGGTGGTTAAATTCATTGGTAATTCAATGGAAGACTGGAAAGTAGATTTGACAGCCGCAGGGGACAAACTAGCCGAGGTAGGGATAAAAAGGGGAATCTTCCAAGGAGACTCGTTGTCCCCACTATTATTTGTTCTAACAATGATACCGCTTAACAGAATCCTGAAAAACAGCAAAGGATACCACTTCTCTAAAACAAAAGGAAAGGTCAACCACTTAATGTACATGGACGATATTAAATTGTTCGCAAAAAACAAGGGAGAGCTTGAGACTCTGTTCAACGAAGTAAGGGAATATAGTGAGGACATAGGAATGGAGTTTGGGATAGAAAAATGTGCAATCATGGTGATGCACAAAGGAAGGCTTTCAATGACTGAGGGAATTGAACTTCCGGACAACAACAAGATTAGGGCATTGACTGCACAAGACCGATACAAGTACCTAGGTGTCCTTGAATGTGACACGATAAAACGGGAAGAGATGAAGGAGAAAATTAAGACGGAATATCTCAGAAGGATAAGGAAAATATTAGAAACCAAATTAAATAGCAGATATCTAATAAAAGGAATGAACACCTGGGCTGTGTCAGTAGTTAGGTATACAGGACCATTCCTAGGATGGACAGAGGAAGAGCTCCAATCAATGGATAGGCGAACAAGGAAACTTATGACGATGCATAAAGCATTACACCCTAGGGATGATACAGATAGACTATACGTTAAGAGAAAAGAAGGTGGTAGGGGGCTCATCAGCATAGAAGATTGTGTCCAGAGAGCTAAAACAGTCCTAGATAGATATGTGCAAACAAATAGTGAAGAAATCATAAAGAGCCCGAGGGATAGTGCAACAAACAATAGAGTAGAAAACAATGGTACAGTACAGCAAACTAGAAAAGAAAAGTGGGAAGGGAAAAAAATTGTACAGCGAGTTTAAAAGACAGATAAAAGATATAGCAGACGAGAAATCATGGACGTGGTTACGAAAGGGAAACCTTAAGAGAGAAACAGAATCGCTCATCATGGCAGCCCAAAACAAAAGCATAAGGACAAACTACATAAAAGCAAAAATCGACAGAACACAGACAAACAGCAAATGCCGCATGTGCAGTGAAAGAGATGAGACAGTAAACCACATAACTAGTGAATGTAGTCAACTCGCCCAGAAGGAGTATAAGCATAGACACGATAGAGTAGCAACGATGATACACTGGGAACTAAGTAAACAAATGGGATTCAACCATGGGGAAAAGTGGTATCAGCACAAGCCAGAGGCAGTCTTGGAGAATGACGACCACAAACTACTGTGGGACTTTGACATCCAAACTGACCACCTCATTCAGGCAAGAAGACCGGACTTAGTAATAATAGACAAAAAAAGGAAGGCCTGCCAAATAGTAGACGTTGCTGTACCTGCAGACCATAGAGTAAAAAAGAAGGAGGGTGAAAAAAGGGAAAAATACCAGGACCTAGCAAGGGAGTTAAAGAAAATGTGGAACATGAAAACCAGGGTAGTACCGGTCATAGTGGGAGCACTAGGAACTGTCTCCAAAACGCTGAGGGAGGGACGGGAGGAGATCGGGATTAGGGGGAGGATAGAGACCGTACAGACCCCAGCACTACTGGGAACTGCACGGATACTGAGGAAGGTGCTAGAGATATAAGTACTGCAACGAATAGTAGCTCTGTCATGATATGCGAAAGAGGGAGGAGACGTTAGCTGAGGACCTGAGGAGACTTATTGTCACTCAGCCTTCAGCGATAACCACTGGGCAACCTTAGAATTACTGCGACCTATGAGTACTAGGAGAGGAGGGCTGGAGACTTGAGGAGACTTGCTGTCACTCAAACTCCAGCGGTTACCACCAGGCAACTGGTGTGAGATTCCTAATAATAATAATAATAATAATAATAATAATAATAATAATAATAATAGAGACAATAATAATGATGGTGATGATGATAATAACAGTTGTCAAATAATGCACCTGGCTGTGCAATCAAACCATAGAGTGAAGTAGAAGAAGGGTGAAAAACTCGAAAAATACTTAGATCTAGCAAGTGAAACTAAAGAATATGTGGAACCTGAAAGTCGGGATGGTGCCAGTAATAATAGGCGTACTAGGAACTTTCCCAAAGACACTGAGAGCGAGACTGGAGGATCTCGGGATAAAGGGAAGTATTGAGATTGTACAAACCAACCCACTGGTAGGAACTGCACGGATACAGAGGAAAGTGCTAGAAATATATGGACTGCAACACTAAATCTTAGCAGTGGCCTTACAGAGGAAGGAAAATGAAAGCAGAGATGTGAACTACAGCACTGGCATGATAGGCAAAGGAAAGAAGAGATGTTGGCTGAAGACTTTAGGGGACATATTGTCGGAGCCATTCCATGGGATTGGGGAGAAAGGGCTACAGACTTGAGGAGACTTGCAATCACTCTATCTGCAACGGTAACCACTGGTGTGAGATTGCAGATGATAATAATAATAATAATAATAATAATAATAATAATAATAATAATAATAATAATAGGGGACAAACTAGCCGAGGTAGGGATAAAAAGGGGAATCTTCCAAGGAGACTCGTTGTCCCCACTATTATTTGTTCTAACAATGATACCGCTTAACAGAATCCTGAGAAACAGCAAAGGATACCACTTCTCTAAAACAAAAGGTAAGGTCAACCACTTAATGTACATGGACGATATTAAATTGTTTGCAAAAAACAGGGGAGAGCTTGAGACTCTGTTCAACGAAGTAAGGGAATATAGTGAGGACATAGGAATGGAGTTTGGGATAGAAAAATGCGCAATCATGGTGATGCATAAAGGAAGGCTTTCAATGACTGAGGGAATTGAACTTCCGGACAACAACAAGATTAGGGCATTGACTGCACAAGACCGATACAAGTACCTAGGTGTCCTTGAATGTGACACGATAAAACGGGAAGAGATGAAGGAGAAAATTAAGAGAGAATACCTCAGAAGGATAAGGAAAATATTAGAAACCAAATTAAATAGCAGAAATCTAATAAAAGGAATGAACACCTGGGCTGTGTCAGTAATTATGTATACAGGACCATTCCTAGGATGGACAAAGGAAGAGCTCCAATCAATGGATAGGCGAACAAGGAAACTTATGACGATGCATAAAGCATTACATCCTAGGGATGATACAGATAGGCTATACGTTAAGAGAAAAGAAGGTGGTAGGGGGCTCATCAGCATAGAAGATTGTGTCCAGAGAGCTAAAGTAGTCCTAGATAGATATGTGCAAACAAATAGTGAAGAAATCATAAAGAGCGCGAGGGATAGTGCGACAAACAATAAAGTAGAAAACAATGGAACAGTACAGCAAACTAGAAAAGAAAAGTGGGAAGGGAAAAAATTGTACGGTGAGTTTAAAAGACAGATAAAAGAAATAGCAGACGAGAAATCATGGACGTGGTTACGAATGGGAAACCTTAAGAGAGAAACAGAATCGCTCATCATGGCAGCCCAAAACAAAAGCATAAGGACAAACTACATAAAAGCAAAAATCGACAGAACACAGACAAACAGCAAATGCCGCATGTGCGGTGAGAGAGATGAGACAGTAAACCACATAACTAGTGAATGTAGCCAACTCGCCCAGAAGGAGTATAAGCATAGACACGATAGAGTAGCAACGATGATACACTGGGAACTAAGTAAACAAATGGGATTCGACCATGGGGAAAAGTGGTATCAGCACAAGCCAGAGGCAGTTTTGGAGAATGACAACCACAAACTACTGTGGGACTTTGACATCCAAACTGACCACCTCATCCAGGCAAGAAGGCCGGACTTAGTAATAGTAGACAAAAAAAGGAAGGCCTGCCAAATAGTAGACGTTGCTGTACCTGCAGACCATAGAGTAAAAAAGAAGGAGGGTGAGAAAAGGGAAAAATACCAGGACCTAGCAAGGGAGTTAAAGAAAATGTGGAACATGAAAACCAGGGTAGTACCGGTCATAGTGGGAGCACTAGGAACTGTCCCCAAAACGCTGAGGGAGAGACTGGAGGAGATCGGGATTAGGGGGAGGATAGAGACCGTACAGACCACAGCACTGCTGGGCACTGGACGGATACTGAGGAAGGTGCTAGAGATATAAGGACTGCAACGAAGCGTAGCTCTGTCATGATATGCGAAAGAGAGAGGAGACGTTAGCTGAAGACCTGGGGAGACTTATTGTCACTCAGCCTTCAGCGATAACCACTGGGCAACCGGTGTGAAACTGTAAATCGCAGAATTACTGCGATCTATGAGTACGAGGAGAGGAGGGCTGGAGACTTGAGGAGACTTGCTGTCACTCAAACTCCAGCGGTTACCACCAGGCAACTGGTGTGAGATTCCATAATAATAATAATATTAATAATAATAATAATAATAATAATGATGATGATGATGATGATGATGATGATAAAGTGAATGGTTCAGCGGATTTGTCATAAACAAACTTTTCAGTTAGTACGTGAGTGTAGTTGGATGTTAAAGTAAATGCTAATTATCTTTAATACTTTGCAACTAAGCTTAACTCTTAATTGGGTTTGAACACAGATCACTGGCGCCACTATGTCAGACAAGAAAGTATTAACTTTGATGTATATAGGGAGCTGGACATCCGCCAAATTTGAAATTGCAAGTTTTCAAATGTTATCCACATGGAAAATTTGATAATCCATGCTCATAAATAATTCATAAACTATATATATATATATACATAGTTCATATATAAGCATGCATACATGCACACACGTATTGACTCACGAACACACACACACACACACACATACATACACACACACACACACACATATATATATATATATGTATATATATATGTATATATGTATATATATATATGTATATCTACAAACACATATATAAAGATGTGTGTATGTATATGTTTACGGAGGGTGGGGATACCTGACGTCCTGAATTAGCATTCCTATGAAAAATTATCATGAGCCAAAAATCCGTGAAAAAGAGTGGCAATTATCATTATTTTACATTGAAAACTGTTTAAAAACTTTCCCAGGCACCAAAAGTGCTGATGCAACATGTTTGACCAAGCTAATGGAGTTTGAAAAGGGTATAACACACTGGGATGTAGGTTAAAGAGGAATAAGGTGCACGTTTCCTCTATGATTGGTTGTTCCAAAGCAATTTCTGAACAATATTTTTGTTTTTTGTCCATTCCCTTGAAAATAAACTTTTTTCAAAACGTGAACACCTCTGTGTGTGTGTGTGTGTGTGTGTGTGTGTGTGGGTGTGTGTGTGCTTCGTAAAAAAGAAAGAAGAAAAAAAAGACAAGGTGATCAATGAATGCCATTTACATTAACGATTAGTTTAGCCTGAGATTACAAAAAAAGAGCACCTGGTACGGATCATTATCGTTCCACTGACAGAGTGCATGCAGGCTGTATATGTTTACGATAGTTAAAGACAATGGACCAAGCTATTTAGAAATCCCTGCTTAGTTAAGCCACAGGGCATTAGAGCAGGGTACCCGATAAGTATTGAACTGTGTCCACCAGCAAAATTTCGGTCGTTAACTATCACTCCACCATTTGCACCCAAATTAATGGAGATCCGTCTCTAATGTGCGTGTTCCTCTGCATTTCAAAATGATGCTCTTTGCTGCCTTTTTGCTTTTAAAAAAGAAAAGAAAAACGCCAGTGTTCAACGTTTGTTTTGCAGCCTGTCGTTATAGGAGCAGTACAAACCCCTCCATTCTCTCTTCTACCCTGAAATCTCCTTTACATGCCATTGATGTAACCTTCAACATTCAGCCTCACATTCATTTTGGGATTTTGGAAAGCTCATTTTTTTTTTCATTTTAGAAATAATGTCAATTGCTTCTTTGCTTCACACAATTTTAGCTTGAGTTATTTTTTCTGATTATGGCGGAAAATTTTAGTATTTTTTCCTATTCTATTTTGTTTGATTCTACTAATCGTCATTTCTTCGATGAAATCAGAAACCCCCCACCAATACTGTCAAAATAGGTTTCTCTTACTTATCAAGCTTTTTTTTCCAGCTAGGTAATTATCATGCAATCAGACCCAATAGATAGGGCAAGAGGGCTAGGGAGATTTGAAAATTTACTCATTATATCGATAAAAAAAATCTTTGTTTTTCGTGTTATTGGAAGATCCACCGATCCGTATTGATTTTCACAAGGGCAGTTCAATTTGCAATGTAAATTCATGCTGAATTTATATTTTAATGCGTGTCTGAGAGTTATTTTGAAAAATAAGGCCTCTTAAGGATCACAGCCCCCCCTCAAAGGCGGTAGAAATATCGTATTCACTGATCACCCCTTTTCTCCAATTTTCAATTGATCATTCCCAACATTGCATGCAGCCAAAAGAGATTCGTCACATGAAAGTTTCTATTTGATGACTAATAAGACATGCTTACCCATTGCTTTCAATGAGCCCATTATATTATCCATGCCGTTTTTTCCCAATACCATGGAAAGATCAATAAAATTACTTTTACTTTTACCTTTCTAATGCTTTACGGCTTTTCACAGTATACTTAAAAGTGATTAATAGTGATTTGATGTTGCATTGGACTGATATATCTTATTGACAACGTATTTGCTATAGTCCATTGCATAGTGGCTCAGCGTTTCACACATTCTGCCTTTTATACCATTATTTTCACCCGTTTTGGCGACGTATTTGGCAGGCAATTTATCCTTCGGTTTGCCAGGACAAAGTGTGTTCCGTTGCAAAGCTGTATCTTATTTACATAAATGTTCATAACAATGTCGTCTTGCTCTTTTAAGTGGTTAAAAATAAGAGCAAAAATGGTAAGTGTTATATTACTTGCTGCAAAACAAATTTTGGATGTTTGTTTTGAACATTCACCTAAGCCATAATGAGCATCGATTTCTTCATTCTCCCATCTGACTTATTCATCCTGGTTGTTTTATCATACATTGATGAGCCAAAATACTTAGGCCATCTGTCTATTAAGATGTTTGCCATCAATGTGGCTACATAATAGCGCTTCAGTGATCAGATATGGACACATCAAGAGATCCAAAGAATGGCTCTGGGATTTGATGACTGCAGGCCTTTTCACTACGGCATTCTATCTGGTGATCTTCATGCGAAGCAAACTTGTTGGTGTAACATATTCTGTAAATGTAATATGGGACTGAGATCTGGGGAGTTTTGTTGCCATGGCAGCACAATGAAGTATTGACTCTGATAATTGATCGGTGCAAATAGACCTCCGATATGTTGATGAGCGTATTCGACGAAGTACCATTCCGATGCGTAACGAAGGATGATGTATTTTTTTAGTTGCTTATGTCCATGTTTGCTCCTAAATCCCGAATGACAAAGTTCTTGATTCTCATTTCAATCATTTTTACATTGTTTTTTGTGTTTGGTTTCGTTATTCTTATAGATTGAAACATATTGCTAGGTTTACACTTATTTGTCTGGAGATTTGTTTTTGTGTATTTTATCGAGGTTTTTATCCTGTTTTGATCCTATTTTATTTCACAAAAAATGAAGTTTTTTTTTTTTCATTTTCAAACTTGATTTGATGAGTTCTAAATGGGACAATCTATATGATCATAGTGGATATTTCAAATCTTTCCACCAAGGTCTCAGTATTTTTTCTCTATTTTCTGATTACTTTTCTTTTTCACCTTTTGTCAGCAAAATCATTTAAACCAAATAGTTGTCAGATCTTTATTCCAAGGTGTAAATAAATGGATCAATTTTTTACGCCTGTCTGAGGTAATAGGATAATCTTCTTTCACCACATGATGTGCCAAAAGTGGAAAATAAACTCGTATTTACGTGGTATTTAATATTGGTTAAGCATATTCTTACCGGAACCCAAACGTGAAATCATACATGTAGAAATTATGTTTAGAAACACGAATAGAAAATGAGAAGTCCACAGTGAAACGATTCTCCAGTCCTGCTGTTGTGATATTGCAATTATTGGCTAATACATATTTTCGTTTTTATGGTTTTATAATCTGCAGAGATAAATATTATATCCAACTCAGGCCGCTAAAATGGTGCTAATTATGAGGCTAGATATTTCCGGCTATTGGCACTGAGTTTTATGGGTAAATCTATGGTTGAACAGTAAAAACAGCGAACATATACTACTGCTCATAGGTTTTTGAACACATTGGCTATCCTTTCATTCTCCTCATTAATGATATATCTGTCAGTCATCCAAAAAATGTCGGGCTTCTCTTAAAACATCTCTGCATACTGCCGTTAGGTTTTTTTGGTGAGTAGCAGGGTGAGTTTTATTTGATTCTTCTTTGTGGTGACTGACCCCCGTCAAACAGAAGAGTTGCATTCTACACAAACCTTAAGTTAAGGCTATCTAACGAGGTAATTTGAAAAATATTCTAAAAAAATAATTCCTGTTATCATTTCGTAGCCAATTGTGTATCGATCAGGAAGGTGAGAAAAATGGAATTCCAGCAAGATTTTGAACTGCGACTGATGAATTTGCCTCTTCAACATAGTACCGGTCTTGGCAATTATGCTAAACAGCCCAATGGAAAGGTGAGCTATATTATCACTTGACATGACGAAAAACGTGGAGTGCAAGCAGTTTTTCCAGCTTCCACCTCTCCGTCAGTACGTTGTACGATGATGAAAAGTGACATTTTCTTCTGGCTGCTTACTTGTCGATCGCAGGTTCGATTCCTGGAACTTTAGTTTTATTCAATATATGCTGTCTAGGCTGAGTGACCCATTCTCCGAGTATCAACGGGGTGTAGATTCAAATACACACGCAAACATGCACACACATACACATATATGCATATATATATATATATATATATATATATATATATATATACATATATATATATATATATATATATATATATATATATATATATATATATATATATATATATATATAAAGTGTGTGTGTATGCGTGTGTCTAGTGATTTACATTCTTCACAATCAGTACTCCAGGGATTTTTAACTCCCTATATATATATCTGTCCTATGTATGTTTGATATAAGTGTGTGTGTTTGAGTGAGTGTGTACTATATATGTGTGTGTATACGTACTATACCTCCATAATCATGTACTATATACATATGTATATATTTGTGTGTGTAAGTGTTTGTATATTGGACAATACATGTGTATACTGTACTATATATATAAATATATCTATATATGTGTGTGTATATATATATATATATATATATATATATGTATGTATGTATGTATGTATGTATGTATGTATATTTATATGCGTGTGTAAGTATATTGTACTGTATGTGTATATAAACAAAATACACAAAGCGATAATCTTGTGATATCTGATAACTTCCAAACCATATTAGTCTGGCAGGTGATCTCCCAAGGGTCATGACACACATGTCACCATTAATCCTACCACACACATGGTAAATCACACTATCTATCTAACCATCGTACACCAACTTTTTAACACACCCAGTTTTTGTAGCACCGCATTTTCTTGACAACCTTTGGTGTGAGCGATTCGTTAAAATAAACAATCATTTGTTTAAAAAGATCCTCTGACAAATTTTACTTTCTTCTCGGATTAACCATAAAAGCATACATATATATCTATCGTAAACCCGAAAGCTAAGTTAATAGGATAATAAATGAATTATCAATCTTATTATATTTCATCAAATCGGTAAGTTTGTCCGTCTGGAAAAAATGCTTATATAGTGGATGGGGATTTAGATAATTATGAATCATATCTAGATGATTTTGCGTAATTTAATAAAATTCCAGAGTTTTTTGTTTTTTTTTTGTTTGTTTTTTTTTTTTTCGAAAACTGAAAATATTTCACCGAGAGAATTTCTCGGACATCAGGTCATCTAGCAGAGTGAAACTTCATTATAAGTGTCCATCACTCTGAGAGTTGCCATTAAATTTGTTTTATGGAATACTTATGAGCAGCACTAAATGCGTATTTAATCATTCTATATGCTTGTTGAAATATCTTTATGGTGGTTCTGTTATTCTATTAATCTACGGAAAAAATGAAATATTGATGGTAACGTCATAACGTCAAAATCCATTGGAGGATAAATATTATCTGGATAGATTATTTGTATGACATCACACGCCTTTCTCCATGGAAAATATCAAAAATAGTTTAATGGCTATCTAGAAACATCCAGATTCTGGAGAACCTAGACGTTATTAGAGGAGACTGTGGAAAAAAGACCCCGAATTGGCAGAGATGCTTTTTGTCCCACAGGAAGAAAAAAAAATCTCAAAAAGGGCCTTATGAGCTACGGATGCTAATTGCCGAGTCTATAGAAGAAACAGTACTACTAAAATTGCATGAACACACAAAAACAAACAGAAACATAAACAATGCACATCTAATAACAAAAAGAACTCTTCACTGTCCACGGTGACTGCCGTAGATCCCTGTCATAATATGTCGGAGATGCATAATTTGAACTCAACTTGAACTGTCTCATCGCTTTTTTTGCTGAGATATGCATTCAAAATGAATGATCAACCTTAACTGACCAATATTACATTTGAATATGGTGTCATTTTTTCTTATCATAGTTGTCGAATTTTATTAAGCTCGTAATGATTCTGTAATGTTACCAGATAAGCGTCGTCGGGTGTTGGCATTGGTCTTGCATATCACCTCGGTATGTTATGCAGTCTATATTGAGTTAAATTGACGTTGATGTCCGTTTAATTAACTCGGATAGCATTGTGTATACTCTGTGAAACATTTAATTGTGTTAATATGAATATTCATATTCATATTTGTATGTACAAGTGCTTGCATGTATATGTGTGTGTACGTATGAAAGTGAGAGAGAGACAGTGTGTTTGTGTGTGTGTGTGTGTGTGTGTGTGTGTGTGTGTGTGTGTGCGTGTGCGTGTGCGTGATGCCGGTCAATCTATAGCTGTACGTTTCTCTTTAATATATAAAATGATTAAACAACGTGAACCTAATGCAAACGAACGGACGGGGAAGAAGATTATTCTTTTGTGTTTTTGAACGTTCAAAACTTGTCTCTATATACAAATCAGTGGTAAGTGCTTCTTCGCTTTACGCCATCTGGGATAGTCTTTGAAAGTTAGGATGGTGGGATATACAAACTATTGTAGTGTAGTTGAGTAAAGAAGAAGTTGTTTGCTGTCTTTATAATGGTTCAACCAAAACAAACGCTGAACATTTTTTTAATTTCATTCCTCCATTTGTGATGAAAATGTGGCGTAAAAAGAACTTTCGAAAATAGAGTATAACTACACATACACTGACACATGTGCTATGAATAAATCACTTATCATTCTAAATATCATATCTTATATAAACGGATACAAAACACATTTATATAAAAGCTAACTAAAGATTCCCTAACGTCCTATAAACTAACGATCGGCGTAACAAGCGTATAATACAGGATAATAAACATTTCTTCTTGTATTTTCATACTAAAATGCAGCGATTTGCCATAACCAAATATTGTTGCGTTGTGCCCATGTAAGATAGGATATAATCTTGTGAATAACCAAGGGATTTTTTGTGTAATTGTTGTTGCAGTTGTCTGCTTGGTTAGTGAAATGTCTACTTCACTTGATTACGATTCTGGGTTTGCGCGATGTGTGCGAAAACTCATCTTCGGGGTAAATTTTCCTATGCATCCAGCTGTCAAAGAGTACACTGTAAGCTGTGTGCTTAGGGTGAGGGTATCTCTTCGGTTGGCTGGCATCAAGCAAAAGGGTAGTCATAAAAATATTATAAAAATAAAGTCCTAGTCTCTACCAGAAACCTGACACATATAACGTCCTTTGTAGCAGGTCATAAATACTCTTGAGGGTGCATATGATAACTAGGAGTCGACTGTACCATCATAGACAGATTTTTATCAATCTAAAGAAATTACCCATGTAACAGTCGTAATGAATTTGTTTAGTGTAACTTTTTTAAGAGCATTGCATTAAGCGCAACTGTTCCATCAATTATTTCACGAGGTAGATGCAAAATTATTTCTTCTTCCCATCGTCGAATTTGGATCAGTATATCTCTGCTTAGAATAACAATTATTAATCAAAAAAGTAATTTCATAATCTACATATCCTGTACACTAGAAATAAGTCCTACTCTAGAGGCATAGAATTCTTGGGCCCAAGAAGCTATGGATCCTACCAAAGCGTTCTGAGTTGCTGCCTGGTTGTCGCAGACACGCTTCGCCGGAAGTGGTCTAATGTTTGAAACATTTGTAGTCATCTTGAGAGAGGTCTAGTAAATAAGCTTGATGAGGTTTAATTTCATAAGGTAGCCTTGTTTGTTCGATTTCTGCGAGGTCCTTTGCTCATTTGTCGAAAAACTGCTGCATGGTTAACGCCTCGAATTGTTTTGTATGGGCTGACTTTGATAATCGCCATCAATTGGATGCTGTCAATCACTGGGGACAAACACATTTTCAAGGACTCAACGAATATAGGTTTGTAGCAGTCTCTTGGCTAAATATTTGGATGATATTACAAACATATCCTGCCACGTTAACTTCTACTTGGAAGACATACGAAAAAAAATTCCTCTTTTTTCCTCGGTCTTAACTTTGACTTGACCGCCCTGAATATACCAGGATAAATTATTGAAATAAAAACATTCAAAATAAACAAGGGAATCAGAATTCATGCTTTAAAATATTTTATTACATTAAGAAAGTTGAATAATTTCTTTTCTAAAAAATGTATTAGATTTCAAAAAAACAAAACCTAACTAATTTTACATCAAAACTATTTTTTAATTAGATAGGTTTAACCCTAATCTAGACCAACTGACACATTTACTTTGGAAAGAAGGGACTATCAGTTCAAATAGTGTTGCAAACAAAAAACGCGTCTATGATTATTCTATGGAAATACATATACATCCATTCCATTATGATGAGGTTGTCTGCGTTGAGAAACAATAGATCTGATATTAGTAGTGAATGAACAAGGTTTGGATAGATAGATAGCATACATATATATATATACATATGTGTTTGTGTGCATGTGCATGCGAATGATTAAATACAAATATTCATCTGATCCACTTCGTTTGTAGAAAAAAATTGATTAATATTTCGTAAAAGATACATTATGATGATACTTCATATAAAAAAACTTTATGTAGTATGGCATAAGCTATAGATTAAATTCATGACTGATCACTACTGCAGGAAAGCCATGTAAGTATAACTGTTTTATTTTTAAATCCCTGAAATGGTTTCATAGTAAACAACTGACGATGTTTAGTGATAAATCTTTCTAGAATACACACACACACACACACACACACACACATATATATATGTGTGTGTGTCTGTGTGTGTGTGTGTGTATGTATACATACTGTCAATTGTATATCGTCTGAACGGTACACTTCATTCTAATAATATATTTATATCTATAATACCAGTCGAATACTTTTCTTTATTTTTTGTTTCTAATAGCAGGTCAATGAATTAACCGATATTCGTCCTGTATATTAGAAATCTTTCATCGACCTTTTCTAGATATACATATTTGCTTGTGTAATATGAACTGTTTGATGTTTGCATGTTGATATTTATAGGCTCAGACAAAAAAAGTAAACCTTGTTATTGACTGGTAGTGTAATTAGATCGAAGTATATGTCTAGCCAATGACAGCTGCTTATTGTGAGGAAACGCCTTTGATATTTTCTCTTTGAACCTTCTTCGCTGATTGGTCCGTTCTTATCTATCTAATATAAACGCGGCCAGAAAAAAATGAAGCAAAAAAAAAAGACCTAACAGTTCACGCACAGCTTCAATCGCCTTCATGAAAGACTCATCGCTACTGATGAAACGACACGCAATATCCGAGAACAGCTCTTTCAAGCAATAATGAAGGTATTAATTAATAGTCACTAAATTAATCTATCAGACAGAGTTATCTTTCGTTGAAATCTTTACGTACGATTAGAACTGTTGATCAAAGCAGTCAACACAGTCAAATGGGTTTTTCAGTTTTTGAGTGATTCTAGCTGGCTATATATGTATGTGACAGTCATGAAGACTGCACCAACGGGGCGAGGAAGCTGAAGACTTAAATATTCATTTCCTTTTATGTCTAGAAATAGAACGTCTTTGCACTCACCCCTAAAAAGGGTTTTTTAATCGGGGAAGGGCAATTTATGGTGTGTGTTACGCTATATCAGTCACTAATTTTCTGGTTGAGAGAGTTAACACTTGGTTTGTTTTTTTTTTAGTTTTTTTTCTTTTTGGTGTTTTTTATACAAAAATTTGGACTCTTAAAGTGATAATCACCCAATAAAAGGCAAACAAAATAGCTTATTCACTGATCACCTTTTTTTGATTGTTTAATTGATCATGCCAACACAACATGCTGCCTAAATACGTTAGTGACGTGACTGCTTATATCGAGTGACTAAATAGACTTATTGCTGTTTTTATTTAATATACAATACATATATGTAATGGAGTTGCAAAGTGACTAAGCAGTCACCAGCATCTTATTCTGATAGGATAGACTGGGCTTTCTAACCTTAGTTGGCAACCAATTTAGGAGTCTGATAACTCTAATTTTAAACCAGCTCGAAAGAAAATGGACTCTGTCAGGTTATTATACACTTGATACACCTATGATAAAATCATTTGTGGTGCCCTGACGACTTTGGACTGGGTTACAGAACTCATGGGGAGGAAATGATACATAATATATTATTATTCATATATACAATGATACATTAAGTGCTATTATGAGAGTCATAATGGTATTTTGTTCTTTCAAATATTTATGCCAAGTGTCAGTTTTTTGTTGCTCAAGGGTGAGCGACATCAAATCTTCCGAAATCGCAAGTTCCTTTCAAACTATCCTCACAAATGACAAGATGTCATGGTCTGGATGATTTCAGTCCTTTCTAAAGAAAAATAACTTATAAAATCTTGATTATAGAAATTTTTCACTGTTCCAAGTACACGAATTGACATGGGTAGGACTCTTCGTCTTTAACTTCTTTGTTTTGAAACTTCTTCCGTTGCTCTGCGGGAATTCTTCCTTTTACTCCCGTTTGCGATCAGCTGGGTTTCATTTTTTCTTGTTTAAGACTATTCGACACCTGTCACTGAAAATTCTCAACACCAAGCAAATCTGCTAAACTTCAGTTTTCAAGGTATTTTGACTGGTATGTTATGTATGTATATGCCACGAGTATAGGCTACACCGATTGAGCTGGAAGGCTAAATATTCGGGCATTTACCCTTTGTTTTCAGTTTGCAGTTTAATTTATATTCCACTAAATTAGGGCCGTATGTAACATCCGATAACTTTCACGCTCATTTGGTCACGATATGATTTAGCTTTCTGCCCATGTCCAAAAAAAAGCTTGCATATACAATGTGTGTGAGAAATCGACGCGTGCCTATAGCAAGGTCTTAGAATATTACCGGTTACAAAATAATAACATTGTGAATATTCATATAAAAGTCATGTATGTAAAATAGTATGTTCATTTTTAAAATTGTCTGTCCTCTCAGATTCCTGTTATAACCCCAAAATTATGATGGGTTGATCGTTGGGAAATATACTAACAGAGCGAATGCAAGAACAAAAAGGGTTATCAAATAATAATGGGATGTTGTTAGAACAACCAAACATTCGACACAGAAAAGCTGATTGTTTGAAACTAGAAGGAAAGAAAGAAAAGAGTGTGAGTGACAGGAAGATATATGTAGTGTTCTATGTTGGTTTAACATTACACTCAAGACTGGACTCTATGACCGATCATTCTTCCAAACAGTTTGAAATGTGTTGAGGCTCTAAAAAATATTGGGGTACTTGAATAATTGAAAAGCAATTACCTAATGAAATAGCTTCAGACTCCTTGGTTCTGATCCATACATAGATAAACCTGTCCTTTTCACGGATATACACCAACGATAATAATGATCATAAAACAAGTCTGGGTAGTGACTTAATAGAAACCACCATAAGACCAACTTCTTTTGACAGTATGTTGTATTAGAGGTGATCAATTAAACAATAGTGGAAAAATAATTATCAATGAATGAGTTACTTTTATGACTTCTCTCTGGGTAGTGATCTCTAAAAAATTTTGATTAAAAGCAGAATCAGGCTTCCCCCACCTAAAAGTTGATTAGGGGCAGAATTTGAGAGGAATGAAAGACTTTTGTAAGATTTATAAAGAGTAATTGTTGATATTTCCAGCCCTCTACCGCCATTAGTGTGGGCAGTATACATGATACATACTCAAAAAACGGTCAATCAGCCAGACCAACATGATTACTAAAGAAACCTTTATTCACAGTCTAAGGGTTTCTAATAATAATAATAATAATAATGATAATAATAATAATAATTATAATAATAATAATGATAATGATGATGATGATAATAATCATTATTACTAGAGGAGGTATTAATATTATTCAATGATAAACGCGTTATTTTTTATTCATGAGTCACATCTAATGGCTTTGCGGGCGCGGCAGTGTCTAATTAACACGCTACGTGAGTAATCCTCCTTTCTATGCATTCTTTTTGTTGTGAATATTAAGTTTATGTGTTGTATATTTTTCCCCATAAAAGTGCAATATTCATAACTTGTTTAGGAGGTTGGTATGCCATCAGGTCGCCAGCCATAAGTGATTATTCCATTAGGTCTCATGGGACTGACAGGCTTCCTTTCATGAATTCAGAATATAAAGACGAAACAAGAAAAAAAAGCATACAAGCAAGAGTTAACAGAGGGAAAATATGTGATAACTTTAAGCCTGACATCTGGAAGAATAACTTAGCTATGATCGGAGGGATTTATTTTTCTTCATTTTTATTTTCATTTTCATTTTTTTTCTTTTAGATTTATAGATGAACGTATTAATCATGGTCTGGCACATCAACTCGATATGAATTCTGAATCTATTTATTGATCTTTTTATCCAATGATCGTAGTTTTTTTGTTTTGTTTTTTTTTCAGGCAAAAGCGATTCAGGAAAGGAACTGGAAAAGAGGATATGACAAGCCTGATTGCAGCTAGGTCAAAACACGCTTCTACTGAATCATGATTTAGCTTGCAGGCAAAAATATTATCAAGAGACAAATATGAAAAAGACTGTCTGCTGCTGCGTCAGGCTGGACTCTAACTTCTATTCTAACTGAAAATAATTGCTGCAACTTTTGTATTTCACCCTCTTTGGATGAGGTAATTCGTTTAGGAGTTATAAACATCTGTCCTCCCAGATGGTATAATGATTAGCATGTCTTCTTCACAGGCAGTGACGATCCGGGTTTGATCCCCGGTATCGACAACAAAAATTCTCCATTAATACTGCGCTGAGCAAATCAGTGAGTTCATCCTAATCTGTGTGATTAGGATGGAAAATTGGGAGAGCAGAGACACCTTCTCCTTTTCGAAAGGACAGTAGCGAAACAAAAAAAAAAGAATCCTTTGGGTTGTCTCCTACTGCCGGTGCAGTATGGTCAATATATATATATATATATATATATATATATATATATATATATATATATATATATATATACACACACAGAGACAGAAAGCCAGAGAGAGAGAGAGAGATAGATAAACAGACGGAAAGACGGATAGATGGAAGGATTATCTTTTCTCCTTCGAAACTATGTATTAAGGCCAATTTGTATCTGTCGGAAACGGAGTTATAGTCAGAAACGCGAACCTGGTTATTAAGCATTTTGTAGGGAATCTCGAGTATACAAGGACGTCGCAGTCCAAAGTCTGTGGATAATCGATTTGATGCCCGATATATATATATATATATATATATATATATATATATATATATATATATATATATATATATATAAATTCTTGCTGGGAGACGGGCACGAATTATTTAGCAAGGTACGATGGAAAAATTGAAACTTTTTCAACTGCTAAAATGAAGTCCCCAGACTAACTAAAATTGCCGCAAGTTTAGATGAGTACATAATTTTCTTGATTTATTGTTCATTTCCTCATTGTTCTGTGATAATCTTTAATGCCTGCCTATTCATCCAACTCTGTATTACATGCTTGTAAATGTCCTATGCGTCGAATCGTTGGTCAAATAGCAAAAAAAAAAAAAAAAAAAAAAAGAAAAAAAAAAAAAGAAAAAGTCTCCCCTAAATGCCGAAATCTAAATATCTAAAAGCTAAACTGAAAAAAAAAAAAAAAAAAAAAAAAGGAAAAATCTCTAAATGTGCACCAATTCCGTATATTCCAAAGAACCCTAAATCCCCTCCCCCGAAATTAACCATAAATCTACAAGGAAAAAAAGAAAGAACCCTCCCCCAAATGCCGAAATCTAAATATCTAAAAGCTTAACTGACCCTATACTCCCCCCCCTACCTCGACCTAACTTTGACTTGCCATAAAAAACAAACGAATGTAGGGTTGGATATATCAAGGCTGTATCTATTGTCAGTAGTAAATTCTTGCTGGGAGACGGGCACGAATTATTTAGCAAGGTACGATGGAAAAATTGAAACTTTTTCAACTGCTAAAATGAAGTCCCCAGACTAAAGATGCTGTTGCAACCTTTTTTATTAATTTAACCTCTGTGGACTTTATCTAAGTTAAAAACTTATTATATAAGGGAGAGGTATCCTCCAAGCTGTCCCCACCGGAATTTGCATCCAACTCACTTCGAAAATTGATCCGATCTTCTTCTTTTTTTTTTTTTTTTTTTTTTTTTTTCAATCGAACCGTGGTGCTCCGAACATCCACTTTCGTTTCACAAGAACAGTTTGGATGTGTATCAAGAGCCGGTGGAGCTCTTTTGCCACTGACCCGCAGTGGACAATCCACCAGACCCCCTGCCAACACGTCCTGGGCCAGCGTGGCAGGGCATGGCCCATTACTCCCCATGATATATATATATATATGTATATAATTAATCACGCCCAAAATGACACGCTGCTGAATCTTCATATAGTTTTATCCATCAAATTTAATACAAAAGTTAGAGATCTATCTATCCATCTGTCTATGTCAGTTTGTTCATATCTATCCATGTATCGATCAATCTATATATC
>OY735201.1:27156047-27253547 GCA_963457665.1 Thysanoteuthis rhombus
AGAGAATCATTCCCAATATCACTCAGAAAGGTCACAAGACAATACAGCACGTAAGAGAAGAACATGACTCATGGATATCATAGAGACCATTACGAAAATTCGAATGGAAATAGGCATGCAATTTCCAATAACTGCTGGACATCACAACTTGAAACGTTTAATCCAAAAACCTATATTTAAAAATGCAGCCGGCAAAAATGTGACATGGTGAAACGAAAACGACAAGTTCAGATGATATTGGCCAGGCGAATACTGAGGAAATACTGAGGGAATATATATATATATATATATATATATATATATATATATATATATATATATATATATATATATATATATATATATATATATATATATATATATATGCGTGTGTGTGTGTGTGTGTGTGTGTGAAAATTATCTGTTAAATCACTTGTTTTTTTTTTGCAATTTTTCCAACAGTTATATAGTATTTTTAAAGTTGTAACTTTCTCAAATCACCAATAAGAGTAAAATCTTGGTTTAAAACTCTGCATGGGGAAAATAGTGAAAAACAAAAACAAAATAAAAACCTCAGGCAAAAAAATATGGATTTTCAATGCAAGTCTAATGTATATCCTCAGGGGAATGTATTTATCTAGTACTTGATTTGGTTCATTGAAAATCAGCGTTCTCAGCCGAAACAGAATGGAATTAATGTTTTGTCGTGTTCCGTTTTTTTAGTATTATGCGTTAATGTGGTGGTTGCAGATGCCATATGCGACGGAATGACTTTTAAGCATATTTTCGCAAGGGTCACAATAGCGGTGGGTTACTCTGCAGTAAGATATACGGTACATGGGTGTTTCGTTTGATTGTTTTCTGTATGAGATAAGTAAGACGGAAGATAAAGATACACATTTTATATTTGGATATTTTGTAAAAAAAATTTCTCTTCATATCTGCATGTTTCAGTTCATAAAAAAGGTCTCTTTTAACCGGTATCTATGTATATGTAGTAATTTGGTGACAGAGTCCGTGCACTATCACGAAATTAAAATTGATAAATCATAAGCATTAAATGTAGGGCCTTTTAAATTTCAGGCTCTGTAAGATATATTATGTTAGCCACGAAGGTTATCTCGCAATGTGCAGGACTAGCGATAGATTACATTCCAATTGATTATGAGGTTCACAAGATACGTATAACAAAAACAACGTGCAGAGATTAAAAGACAGCGCAGTATATTTGAGAAAGAACATTAGTTAAAAATATCGTAGAATCTTTCATAAAAATTCAGATGGTAATGGGATAGTTATTTGGCAACAATGTCAAACAATCTTTGGACATTAAATCTCCAGATATCATTTGCACAATGTGACCGGAAGAAAGTAAGCTGGCTTAACACACTAGAAGTTCAGAAAGTTTTAGCTCCGCAACGTCCAATATAGAGAGGTGTGGCAAATTTAGGGGGAGGCAATGTCCAGACGCAGAAAATCTGCTGATGCTGGTATCACAGCTGCTGATAATTATGACCATAGAATGGCTGCGACTGGGTGTACTATTTCATTCAATTCTCCAAACTGGGTCAGAAAGTATTAAGAGAATATTTAATTCCTTCAAATGACTTTATATACACCATTTTGCAAATCGATAACAAAAATTATTTGCGTAATAACATGCAAATGAATTCTTAAATGCACCAAATGAGATTTCGCCGGTTGTCATGGAGATGTGAAGTTAGTGAAGGGTCGTTGGATGAACGAGAGTGTTCTTAGTATTGGCAGAAGCCAAATCAGTAAGTCTGGGATGAGGGACGTATGGGGTGTGAGGTCAGTCATGTTAGACGATTCTATTGTGATGTGGTCTAAGAACTGCAACAACAGAACATTTGAACTTCGAGATCCGAAATTAATTCAAATCATTAATTTAAATTATCAATTTTCGTCTGGCCAATTTTTTCCTTAATTCTTATATGAGTTCAACATGCATATTCATTGGCTAGCTTTGTATATTTACTTCGTTCAACGCAGATGAAAATTAGGAAACGTAATCGGTTTCATCTGTTCATATGTTTGTTTGCCGGTCCACATTATATGTCCTAAAGTACTGAATGGATTTCAATGATACTCTTTTGATCGGTTAGTAGTGGAGTAGAAAAGAGGTGATTAGGATTTTGGTAGATTCCGGGAATCTTTTCCTGATTGCGAAGTAGTTTCCCTCTTCTTTCCAACTATATTCATATTGATTGGCATGAATCTCCAGATGATATTACCAGCAGTTATCTGTTCTCGATTGACACTTGGTAGTAAGGCTGATACATAAGGGTAGGGGAGATATGATTGAATTTTGGAACAGATCGATACTCAATTGTCTCCCTTACCTTGTATGTATATATCCGAACCACATCAAATCGATAGAATTTCTTGTTTTATCTATCAGTCTATTCACTTTAGCCCACAAATATTTCCGATTATTTCGAGTGATAAAGATTGTTCGAAGTATTCTTCATTCAAAGAACTGATAAATTCAAAATGAATGTGCTCCAATATGATACTTTTGAGATACACCGGTTATTGGTTAAATAACATCGAGCCTGATCCTTACCCAGATGAGTGACCTTCAACAATATTGTTATGCGACTTGTTAGCTCACGCCTAGAATAATAAAACATTTTGCCAAGCTATAACCGAAGGGTGCATTCGATCCCTTGTATCAAGCTACTCTACGGAGAGTATTATATCCTAACAGCCGCTGTACTCGTATCGACAGGCAGCGATCATCACCATCATCATCATATTTGAGGGACTGCAGGTAAAGACTACGTCTGTACGATTGGAAACAAAGCAATCATGGAGAGAATTGATCAGTAGGAGCATTGTATCACTGTAATTTGAGAAATCTCCTCGCAAATGTGTTTGTGTTTTCACCGAGATAACTAGATAACTAACCATTGCAAAAAGATGATAATTGCCAAACATGGTTTGTGTTCTCGGCTTTGTGATGTCAAGCTGTAAGTCGTTTCAATATACAACTCTGCGAGAAATATGAGTGCCAAGCCTTAAAATAATGTGCGTCTGGTATGAAAATAAGACTAGTGAAATACCTTTGGTGACCTTGAACGACAGAAGATTCAATTTTTAATGTAAGTTTATGCTAAATCAATGACTTTGTGTCCAGCAACATTCACAGTTGTTTATTTTTTTGTTTTGTTTTTTTTTCAAATTAAGGCGATTTATAGTGACCACTGCCCAATAAAATGCGGCGGGTGATGTATTTTTTATTAATTCTCTATGATAATTATCAAGTCAATCAGCTTTGTATTTTTTTTCTGAGAAACACAGGGACACAAACAAAAGTCACAAATATTAATAAAAATCACAGATGCAAACTCTTTTGGAGGAGATGGGAAATAAGCAACATAAGCCACACCACACATTTGATATAAACAAGTATCCACTGCCCCCACCATTCGCAAAAATTCAAACCTCACAAGGAGAGTAACGGAACACTTTGTCACTACAAATGGTGAAAGATAAAGGTTAGGTTTAGCATTGTAATTACATTGTAAATATCATACCACAAAAAGCTTCAAACAGATAATTTATCCAGCTAATTGTATAGGGCATCAAGACGCACTAATTAGAGTTGGCATGGCGATGATGTTTCGAATACTTCAGGGGGAGAAATATTACCAATAATAAACAGAGTTAGAATAAATAATAATATCCACAATGTTGACGTCCATCATCCGTGATAGTAATAGCAGAAGGAGGGGAATGAAGAAGGAGAGCAAATAGATTCGAGCAGGTCAATTGATTTTCATATTTGTAAAATATTGCAATTTGGAAATATTGGTTGATTATCAACTTCAATGAAAATTGTAATGGCCATTTTTGTGTTTTGATCCATTTTTTCTTTCAAGTTTACCTTTCAAGTTTACCTTGGATATTCCATGCTGACATCATAAAAAAGGTAAAAAAAATTAGTGGAATGAATGTTACACCTTTTGATGACGCTCTACGTTTAATTATTTCGCACCTGTCCTTTCATTTCTATTCCTGTAGTATGAACAGAACTGGAAGTGAGCGGCAGACTGACCAAAAAGTGTCATATAGAGATGTGTGAACCTCCCTAAAATACATCGTAGAACAGTAAGGTGCCAGAATCGCATGCAATGACAAAGAATATTAAAAATTGCCTGTATGCATTCATTGACTGATCCCATTTATTCAATTTGTCACGTGAGAAATCCAGACATGCACTTTAATTAGCTTTATTTATTACTTGAGAGAAACCAAATCAAACATACTTGGTTATTTTTCACATCAGAAGTCATTAAAAACTTTCTTTGATTAAATTAAAAAGCACAAATATTAGCAATATCATTAACAAACGGAACAACATAAGTGATCTTTGTCATGCTTTGATAACAATGTTTAATAATTGATGAAAACAATTCTGTTACACTTCGTTTTTTTCTCATTTATTTAAAATTGTCAAACAAAACTGCCAATAAGACTGTCAACATGCATTGTTTTTTGTTTTGTTTTTTTTTTTTTTTTCTCGTCAGTTTTAAGACGGTCTAACTTGCGGACTGTCTAAATATTACGCGTCCAGGCAACATCAATAGAGCACAGAAATCTTCAATATTTACCTTTCACAATGTTTACAACAATATTTTTCCGTTAATTCCCATCCTGAATAGGTTTTAAGTAGAAGATTCAATGTTCAATGTAAGTTTATGTTAAATTGATTTCTTAGTTTGTCTCTAATAGCATCCAGCTTTATTCATTTTTTTTACTTAGAAGTTTTTTAATGACCATTGGCTAAAAAAAAGCAAGAAACGTTAGTTATTCATTGATCCCTTACTTTTGCAATTTTTCCATTGATCACCACGAAAATGGAATGCTGCCAAAAGATTCTGGTCATGTTACGGTTTCTATTGAGTGTCTAGCCAGTTCGTTTTATCTTTACAAAGTTGAAATTTATTAAAACTCATCTTCTGCTTCGTTATTAGAAAATCTGGATAGTCACGAATTATTAATTATTTCATTGTACACAACAGACAAACGCAGAGGAAGAGAAAGAGAGGGGGACGGAGAGAGATGAAGAGAGATGGGGACATTGTGCAGAGAAAGAGAGAGAGTTGGGTAGTGAAAAGATGAAAGCAATGAAGAGAAGGGACATGAAAGGGAAAAGACAGAAAAGAAGAAAAGAAAAGAAGAAAAATAGAAAAGAATGAAATGGTGCAAAGGGAGATACAAAGAAGAAAGATCTGATATTTGGTGAAGAAGGACACGTTGTAAGAGATAGAGAGATGGAGAGATATAAGAGACGAAAAGAGTGACAGTGTACAGATAGAGTGCATAGAGACAGAAAGGTGATTAAGCTAGAGAGAGAGAGAGTGAAAGAAAAAGGGAGAGAGAAAAACGATTGGATGAAAAACAATGGAAAGAGAGAAAAATAGTAAGAGAGAAAGACAATGATGTGAGTCAATGGAAATAGAAAGACGATTAAGACGGAGCAGTTGAAGAGAAGAATAGTTGGAGAGAGGTATTGTAATATTGAAGAGGGAAATACGGTGAAAAAGAGAGAGGGGGGAGGAAGGGATATAATTGAGAAAAATGCAGTGGAGAGAGATAAGCGGTGAAGAGAAGGGTAGTGAACAGAGAGACAGCGAAAGAGACTGTGAGCAGAGAAATATAGAGGTAAAGAGAGAGTGATAGTGAAAGAAAAAAGACGGAGATAGACAATAAAGCAAGAAATACGATAAAGAGAGATCCGTTGAAGAGGGGAAAGATTGGAGATCGAGATGTTGTACAGATGGTGAAGAGAGACACACGGAGAAAAGAGGGAGGTTTGGAGAGAAAAAGAGAAGGAAGAGAGACAGATGGTGAATAGGGAAGGGAGGGCGCATGACAAGCAAATCTCGCCAAAGAAGCGAGTAAATAAACGAGAAAATAATAAAAATCTTTTCTAATATTTAGAATATTTAAATGAATTGGAATAATTCCACTAAAGAACTAAAGCCAAGAAAGAACTAATAACATTACATTTTGACATTTTCGTGCGAATCTAATTAGATTTTGAGAAGAATTATATAAGTCTGGATGATAGTTTATTTTGTGTTTGAGTAGAAACAAAAAACAAAATTACTTCATTAATCATTTATGATTAAATGAAAACTTTTTTCCTTTATATGTTCTCCTACATTCGTAAATGTATTAATTAGTCCTCGGTGTTATTGTTTAATATCGTACAAAGTTGGTAAATATTGTGGATATTTTAGAGAATATTAATTAATGATTTCATATAAACTATATGCTGTCATCATTGCAGCTTTTTTTAATCAAGAAATACTTGGGAACAAAGATTAATAAATACTGAACTCAAGTGCCCGTCAGAACCTACAAAGTATTTCTTTTCAATCTAATCAGATTAGACAAAATCTGAATATTTTTTTTTCTTGCCGATGTCAATATTTTTGGAAGTCCTCCATGTTATTGTTTAAAATCATAGAGTTGCTTGATACTGTCGATATTATGAATGTTGATTAATTATGTGCGTAAACAAAGTAAAAATGAATTTTAAGATACTCTGAAGAAATGATTTGAAGCCAGTGGATTCGAGAGAGTGAAAAAGGAAATACAAATATTTAATTTTGACCAGATTAGATCCTGTCTTATAATCTTGCCAGTGTCAATATTTCAAGTCCTTGATCAAAATGAGAGTTATCCAAGTTGAACTTCTTTTAGCTTTTAGAAGGTTTGTTCTTCTAACTCTATCATTCTTGTAAGATCCTAAAAGAATGTGATTCATAATAGATCTACATAACAATAAATGAACAAATTTTCCGTGCAAGACTCAGACGGGACATGATTAAGTTTTCCAAAATGTGTTGAATTGAAAACAACCCATTCATTAATCGGAGTTTTTAGGGTAGAAGTGAATTAGGTGCATATTCTATTGTTTGGTGTTGTACATTGATTCACATTAGACCTGAGGATCATCCAGCCAAGTGGATTACTCATTCGTCTCTCTATGCATCCCTATGTACCTGTGCCTCCAGGCACTCTGGGTCACAACCCTGGAAATTTGCATGAGTTCACCTTCAGACAACGCCTACAAAAATATTTCGTTTTTGTTTGAAGAAGTGTTTTCAGAGGTCTCTATGGTCATTTCAAATCATCAATACCAATATTTCGTGCTGGTAGGTCTTGAATAATTCTAGATAAAACATATACTTCGCCACATATTTTTAGATAAGTTTTTGAAAGAATAGGCAATCTTTTAGATACTTATAACAGATAAGTTTGGCTTTAAATGAGTGAGTGAATTAGTATCGATCGTTACTGCGTTACTGTTATTCGTGCATGACGTAACGAGATTTGGTCTAGTCATTAATATTATCTCTACGTTCGTAATTTTATTCAAACTCAATGGGAGGAGTTTGACATTTCAAACAGCCAAAACATGTTATTTGCGTTCACAGTTCCTATGGACTTCTGCTTCCCTTTTCCTAAAAGTTATTACTTGATGCTAGTGCAATGATCCAATGTGTTTAGATGGAGAACATAGCTATTTCCGGTTTTAAGCAGGTTCTCGGGGGGAAAAAATGATTCGCAAAAGCTGTTTTAGAAGCAGACTATAAAGAAATGGAAGAGAAGGCAAATGTTAGAAACTGTCAACAAAAACTGTCACCAAGTCTGTCAGCATGATTTCTTTCATTTTCAAGCTAGTAGGGTTGACTGACTAGATGATTATGTACCATTCGTACAGACTGAACCATTTGAGCTAGAGAGCTGAAAAGTTCAACATTTGCTCCATACGATGAGTAGAAATGAAGTTTTTCTGTTCATTTTAAAAATCCCATCCTGGATGGGTTTCTAGTGGTTGGATCCAATTTGCAATGTAAATTTATGCTACATCTATCCCTTCATGCATGTTTCTTGTTTTTTGGCTTGTTTTGGGGGGAAGGGAATCAAGCAATCACTTGCAAACAAAAGGCGAGAGTAGTTACTTAATCATTGATCAATTTTTTTTTCCTAATTTTTCAAATTATCATCCCCATCATAGCCTGTCAGCAATGACGTGGCAGTTTCTATTTTGTGACTCACCAGAACTTGTTTACATCTTTTTCTTCGTGGAAAAAAAACAACTTCAGATTGATAATCTAATCCACATTAAAAAGAAAGTGGCACTATCTATCCACAAACAGTGCTAGAAAGACGGTTGATATATTTTTTTCCATTCCATGAAGACATCAGCTTAATGTTCTATGAAAATCATAAATTGAACTTTTCCCTTTCATATTAAAGAAAAAACTGAACTGGTGTTAGGGCATATATTTTTTAACATACTTTTTTATAGAATCTTTAAAAAATGAATAACAACAGGCAGTTTACATGCATTGAGAAAGTGTTTAAGTGATTTACGAGACCATCGTGTAACTTCTCCTCCGAGTTTACAGATATTTTTTTGATAAGAAAATTGAACTCGAGTACATATATGCATATGTACATCATTTATATTGAAAGATTCACGATTTTCTAAAAACCTTTACACGCATGATGTAATAGAGATATACAATTTTATCATCGGGTGCTTCGACTGAAACAAACGATTGATATATCAATCTTTAGATCACTATTACAGTCAATTCGATCCTCACTTGAAGCAGCATTCCTGTAGCCTTACGTGAGCTAGATTTGATTTTAATATCAATTTTTCTGTGCGTAACATTGTAACTACAAGAAAAAGGAGGAAATGTATGTTTTAGTATTTCAGCTCTACATAGATGGATAGTTCCGTAGTTTCACATTTTAGCTTGGTGGAAGTGAGTCACTACATAATCTTCTAAGACGCAAGTCTGCAACTTTTCCAAGAGATGCAAGTGTTGCCTTGGTTATATGGACCTTTCTCTGAACAAAAATCGAGACGAAGAACTGCCTGTGTATCATTCCATTAATATCATTCGAAAATATTGAGAATATGCTGTCAATTCCTCCAAGTAGATTGGTCAACGTTCTTAGTATTAGGTTGGTTTTAAAACGATTGCAATTTTTCACAATCAAGTTCAATATTCCATCTTAGTATAAACGAAATGAGAACTCTTATCTGCACATTTTTGCAAATACTTAATACAAGACCCTTTATTCTTGAAGAATTGTATTCTGGTATCCCAGAACCAATGCATTCTTCGGGGCTTTTGGAGCTGCTACTTGGTTGTTGGAGACCTCTCATTGTACGAAGCGTTCGAAATGCTTGAATGGTAGTCAATGGGAGAGGTTAAGTGAGCAAGCGGGATGCAGTTGACTTTTATAGCCTGGTTTGTTCAATATCTGGGTCGTTGTTTGCATGACATGCGATTTTTTTATGCTTTTTATTCAAGGCCATTTGCACATGGTGAGCTTTTTCAAATTTTTCACAAGTCGGACAACTGTTGAACATAGTTCTTCTGCAACCTCTCAGCACGCTCCTAACCCTAACCCTGCCTCAATCATGGTTCTGATTGAAATTATTGGAACCTATGTTGAGCTGTAGATTCACGATCTGTTGGCCATATACATTGGTTGATAGAGAGATCATTTACCACGGCTTTGCATTCCGCTCAAAACTCATGCAACAAAACTGCTCGAATTTCTCTTGACGACTTTTAATTCACAACTTTTTTAAAAAAACGAAATAGTCAAAAAATATCCAGCTCCAATAAATGGGAGAGCGTTTAAGCTTTGAAACAAGGTGCATGAAAATAGTTAAAAAAAACATTTTATCTAAATAATAAGCCCCCTTGTTTAAAAATTTGAAAAAAATCATTTATGCTTTTGTTATGTATGCTTCAACTTGATTAGTCAACCACGTCAAAGATGAATTTGATTGCATGGACGAGGGTGCTTTTTCATCATCAACATGGAATTGTTTTCAATCAGGTATTTGTTGAATATCAAAATCAGTTGTTCCAGAGCATTCTATTTAAAGATAGGTAAAATATGTCATCTTACACTGATCTGATCCCAACAATTGTCTCCTGTTACATATGCCTATGTGTGTGAGTAAACGAATATATATGTATATATCTGTATATATCTATATATATATATACATATATATATATATATATATATATATATATATACATTTCGGACTTTTCCACTATGACGCTATTTACAAAGCTTTTCACTACTTTGATATTGCAAATTCTCTATGTTCTTAAATGATAGCATTTTTTTTTAAACATAAGTAACATCTATGAAAAAAAAAATTGGCGGTGTTCAATGGCAAGGTATTGACCAGTTAACGGTGGGATTATATCCTTTTGTTTTTTAAAATTCAAATCAAAACTAATTATATATAATATAGACATTACCAAATAGTAATCATTAATCGTATTGATTCATTTATGTATCCAACATTCCATCTTAAGATATTATTCATATTAGTATGACACAAAGATCAAATTTTTGTAAAAATATTTGTCATAGATTTTTTTTTAATTACATTATTAGATAATTGCTGTACACTATACATTAATATTTATCTTTTTTTTAGACTTGTACCTAATAGCAATATTGAGCTATCATTTCATTCATTTGATATATAAAAAAAAGTATAGATTTTAATCTATTTCAAAATTGAAAAGAAACTCATCATAATATCAAATTTAAATTTTACATCGATTGCTTTTAACCTTAAAAATTGCAGACATAAGTTGCAAAACGACAAAATATCATTTTTCAAAACTGAATTGAAAACGCTGAATAATTTGTTTAGAAAAACGTCTGTAATTTTCGTGACGATATCCTTTCGTCATTCTTTTGAATATTTCGTTCGGACAGTGATTTTAGAATTTAATACTCTAGGTTTGTTCATTTCAATTTTGGTTTCTGACTTGGTACCAGTATTTTCGCCTGTGTTATTAAATAGGTCGAACGCAGTTCAACCTTTATTACTTCTTGTGCTCATTTCCAATGAAATTGAGCCATTGTTGGGCTTTGTTGACAAACATTTGAGAACTTAATTTAGCATCGCTCGCTGATTGTGCAATAAGATCGGCAGTTTACTGGATTATAAAGTGATTATTGTCAATACCAGTTATAACATCAGTATAGTCGACATCACTCAGGGGTTTTGCTGGATTTTGTGAGCTCAAACGTTTCAGGGTAAAACCATGGTGTTATCTTTATATATATATATATATATATATATATATATATATATATATATATATATATATATATATATATATATATATATATATATATATATATATATATATAAGGTACCAATTCAGACACAGTAGGAACGGGGTTGCCCTCCGATATTACCTTATTTTGAACCATCTATTACATCAAAGTGTCGGAGAGACTGTCATTCACATGATCAGCAATCTTTGAACCAGAGTAAGAGGCCTCGAAAATGTTGATTATACTTTGTTGGAAGACCGTAGTGCAGAAGTGCAGATCACGTTTTGCTCTATCGATTGCCACCTTGATATCAATAAACTCGATTGTGAGAGGAAGATTGTGTTTCAGGGATTCGTCAATGATGACTCAAAGTGTGAAAAGCTGTTCTGTGCCGAATCAGCCCTTTCTGAAACTACGTTGGTTTTCGCGAAGGAAGAATTCAATTCCATCAGAGAGTCTGCTGAGTGTTATAATTTGAAAGAGTTTGGATTCTCCTGATCGGAGAGTTTTCCCTCTGTCATTAACAATACAGAGTGTAAGCTTTCTTTGTATTAACTGTTATCACTTCACTTAACCAATCATTGGATACTTTAGCAGGGTTCCAGACTTCACTGAATATGGGTAGCAAGAATAATATAATTGAATTTCCATCGTAGTTAAGTTCCTAATTGCTGATTTGATCGTAGCCCGAGGCACAATGATTGTTTTAGTTTTGCGAGAGCGTTACTTATTCCTTCAGCTGAAGGAGGATGCATAGGAAGATCGAATAAAGAGGATATTGTTTCTCAATGGAGTTGGAATAACAGGACCGATTGAAGTACGGTTCATTAACTCTCGAAAGACCTTTTTCAAACGTGTTATTTGTATGGATTGATCAAAGATCTATTTACCTGATTCATCACAGACAGCAGAAGATGGATTTGCAATCTTTTAATCAAAGTCTTTATGTTTTTTTTTTTTAAACATTGGACTGATTACCAGTCTTTGCAGCTTGCTGGATCTCTCTCCCAATATTTTTAGCCAAGTACCTATCGTTCTTTTCGACAATGTTCCTGATTTGTTCACTTATTCTTTCGTACATTTATCGATTAGCAGATGTGAGCTGGAGTTATTTTACACGATTTCTTTCATCAATCAATGATTCAGTTTGAGTTTACGATCTCTGATCACGTATCTTGGGCAGTTTCCAGGAACGTTTGTTGTGGCAGATTTCTAAACAATATTGAAACATTCCAAGTCATCATCAATACCATTTTTATGATCTATGTGAATTGAAGGGAAATACTGAGGGAAGGTTGATTAACTTTTTCAACTGAGCATGAAATAACTAAGATAGGAATAAATCGTCTTCTTGATTATCCCAAATCGAATTGAATTGGTGTATGCACCGCAATAGCTTCGGACATTCACTAAATATAAGTTCTACTTATTGCTTTTACATTTGTAGCTAAAGTGGGTTATGAAATCGCTTTTTTGGAAAAATCCCCATCGTTTATTGAAACGATTAGTTATAAACATTGTTTTGTTCATGACCTATTTGTGCATTGAACAAAAATCATCAATCTGTTACTCGTTAACATCAGTATTTTGTTAAAGACAGCTGTTACAAAGGATTCTAGAGTAGTTTGCAGCATCTGGACCAACGTATGCATTAAAATCACCAAGGAGAGAGAATCTGTTGATACAGATCGTTATGACTCGTTTTGTGCTTTTCGTGAAAAATTCAAGTTACTTTGTTATGATTGTTTTGAGGCAAAGGCCTCAATTGTAGAAATATTGACTGGTTTCCTGTTGAATCTAGCTGAAATTATTCGAGAAGAGTTGGAGATATAAGTTTTGCAGAGAAGAAATGAGTTGTCGTACTCCATGTTACGTTACACCAGAGCAACCACGAGAAACCAGTAAGGAATTTGATACTGTCATAGATTTTAAAGTTTGCCGGTCTAAAATGACACAAACAATATTTCAGAAAATTTACTGTAAAATATGGAATAAATCATCCCATCGGAGGAAGTTACTCAAAAATACATAGCAAAGTACTACGACAAAATATATTGGTACCTATGGGAATTGACTCTTCACTACCTTAGACATAGATGGACAAGAATGCAAATTTATGTGGTCAATGATTAAAAATAGTTCTGATAAAGCATATGGATCCCACGCATGTACACATTTTATCGATGGTATGTTTTCTTTAATTGATAAAAGAGATTTCTGGAGATTATAATCTGAAACATTTTGAACTGAAACTCGAGTACCAAGTAACATATGCTCCTAACTAATATAATTACTACACAATATATCTTTTACGGTACGAGACCGTCGGAATATTAAGAAATTCTCGAGACCTATCTTATAGAAGTTGCAAATCTAATGCACATAATGGAGGAACTGGATGGTAGAATGCATATTATATATAGGCAACGACATGAAACTATCAATAGGCATCCAGACACTTTCAAACTTGATCGAATCGATACAAAAAATTCCTGATTGGCTTTGCCAAAATATCAAAATTTACTCACAAATATACACAGAAGTGTGTAAACATAAAGATAGAAGTATGTACCTGCATAAATCAGAATAATTACTCATAAATATAAAGCTATGCACCAAATCAAATATTGTACCGACGATCTAACGAACAAAAATCACCATATATATATATATATACATATATATATATATATATATATATATATATATATATATATATATATATATATATATAAGTGTGTGTGTGTGTGTGTGTGTACGAAGCTACAATTAGGATACTGACCAACATAGCATTATGAGTAAGTTTACATGAATGTGTGCGTATACAAATGTCTGTGGAGGATATTCATGAACCCCAAAAATCAAATGACAGTTTTGAGATACTTGTCAAATAGTCAGAGCCAGTTGGGCAAAACATAGCCATATATGCTAACCAATACTGTTTCTGGGTATGTTTTTCTATGTAGTTCCTAGATGTGAAGTTGATGTTAGCATATGGAATAGATTAAATCAAAGAAAGCAACTTAAAATAAAATATTGATCTCGTCAAACGAACTCAGAAATGACATGCATCAAAATTTTAATATTCAGGTAAGGGAAACTTTTTAGTTCAATTTGATCCGAGTTTTCTGATGAACATCATAAAACAATGCAAGTTCAAAATTATGCTTGCTATTTTGGTGTAATTATAAATCTTGTTAAACAGCAAATCATAATTCTATTTATGCACGTTTTGAAACTAGACTTATATAGAAATATAAATGAGTGAGCCATAACCATAAACCTCTTCTGTTTTTCCATACTCCCAAGCATGGCTATTGTAATACAGCCGATAAACTCCAAGATAAAAAATTAAAATTCACATACAATAACTAGTTCACAAGCACCAAGATCCTACAATTACTTGAGAAAATATTTACGATTAAATAGGTTCAAATAACAGTGATCGGATAAAAGGTGACTTGCATGACGTGTAATCATGGATACTGTGAGACTGTAAAAATATTGACCAATAACATATCTTTTTCAGCAGTAAAAATTGAAAAGTTCCATGAAAATAGACATAAATAGATTAGTTATGCTTAGATAAACAAATGTCAATATGACTGGGTGTGCAAATGAAGTTTCCTGTTCTTTACTACCTGCGGAACAGAGCAATGGTAGAGCAGCCAAAATAAAGAATAGAATTACAAATATAAATGAGAAACTTATAAATAAAGGAAAAACATCCAATGATAGAATTGAAAATTTTAAAAAAAGCTAACGTGTCTAAAAACCTCTAATCATGATGCAATTTGTGCATTTTAACAATCAAAGATACAGATAAACTAATTGATTATAATTTAGGAATAAGTTTTAAAGTAACTTTAAAGGCAAATATTTGAAACACGGTGAACACCTACAGCCACTAAAGAAAAAAAAAACAGAACAAAAATTCAAGAACTTGCTAGTGATTGGAATCGAACATGATATAACCCAACCAAATAAAAAGCTTTGCTAAAAAATTGAAACAGAACAACTTAAAAGCTGAGTAGAATTGATTAAAATGATACAATGTAATAACTAATATACATGCGAGAACGATCAAAAAGCAAATTCAGAAGGAATATTTTCAAAAATAAACTGGATAATCAGAAGAATATAAAAAGAAGAACATGCTAAAACTGGGGTGTTGATGTGAATTAAAGATAGAAATTACTAACTAAATGATACCTTTTGATTTAGCAAACAATTGAAACAGTATACACAAAATAAGTATTCGAAAAAATCAAGCGATAGTCAATTGCTGGAAAAAAGTTACTTGTGATGTAATCTGAGTTAACACACCTGAGATAAAGTCATATCATGTAATGCAATACAGGGTAAATAACTATAATTTACTCCTTCTGCCACATTTCAAACCAAAGTGGAAGTAATTTTCCACATAATATAAATGACTTGAGGATCTAGGTACATTGTCTATCCGATAAGCAGAAAATAGTGAAACTGAGGTTAATCATTGCTATAGACCAAATGTCTGCATATAAACGATATATATATGTATATATTTATATATATATGTGTGTGTGTGTGTGTGTCTGTGTGTCTGTGTGTGTGTGTATGTGTGCGTGCGTGCGTGCATGTTTGCGTGTTTGCGTGCGTTTGTGTGTGCTTCTGTTTGTATATGGGTGTGTAAGTGTATCTTTTAGAGAGAGAAAGAGATGTAGCCTCTATCCCTCTCCTCTTTATCTGCTGTTCGCTGATGATGTTACATCATCGTCAACGGATATCTTTTTAGAATGCATCAAATGAACAAAACATATTTTAGGGAGAAAAACAAATCGATCCACAATTTAAAGTTTTTTTCTCAGAAAAGAAATCAATGAATAAAAGACAATCCAAAGGATATAACAGCTCTTGAATCTTCATAATACAAAAATGTACAGGAAACACTTCAATATAGAAAAGCTTCTATTTCTATTTTCTTTCCTTTTTTTTACAAATTATTTGGTTACATTTTTTAAATTGAGTTTGAAAACGGATAAATAGCTTTCAGGGTGTGATTCACATTTTATCACGAGATTTTTTTAATCTCTCAAATGTTTTCTATTCAAAGTTTTTAATGCGTCCTTGTTTCGTAGATTGTCTTCTTTTTGAAGTTATGGATGGGAATTGTTGTAAGATAATATTGATGGAATTTTATAGAAAAAGGAGCTTTTCTTCTACTTTCATCATTTTACTGTTTTTTCTTTGCGCTGTGTGATAGCCCTTAGCGTGTCTTGTCATCTTTCATTATATTTTGTGTAGGCATCTCACACTGGAATGGGCTCGCTTTATTTTTTGCAGTCGAAGAAAAATGAAAATGGATTTTTTTCCCGAAATGCTGACAAAAGAGGTCGCTTCAATTTCTTTCATTTTATCTTTATATACATTTTCAAATCCATTTGATCCAAGGATTCGCTGCGTGCATGATAAATCTTAATGCAACATCTTCGAATGTTATGATTTGTCAGATGTTACTTTAATTTCTTATATTTATTTATCTGTATTTCCTGATTTATTTGATCCAAGGATCGGCTGAGCGCGCTCGTGAAACTGTAGATGGAACATCCCCAACTGTTATTATTTAATGCAATTGATTGAGTGTTTCTTGATGCATTAACAGGGTATAATATATCCCAAAGGGTGGAGAGTGGGCCTTGCAGTTAACCTGACGGATCCGAGTTCTAACTCCAACTGAGATAGTTCGTGTTCATATTGCATAAATGCCCGTAGAAAAAGTATGTATTCAACTCTCCCCATCTTCAAATGTGCAGTTGTAGCCGTGTTAGCCAAACTCAGACCATTTCTTACAATTACTTACTTGGGAAAGATCTATATCAACTAAGGAACCTTAAAAGTCTCATCAACAAAATGGCTGCATCAGCCTACTTTTCTAGCTTGACTATACGAAAGGATAATCAAAAAGTTATATGGCACGCCTCCAATACAAACTGTTTTACTGTTCATTATGAAAGTCTGTCTTTTAGCAGTTTTAAACTTTTTGATGCTTTGGAAGTCTTTGAGTCTGTTTATAAAGAAGGTGCCTGGTTTAGTTGGTATATTTTTTTTCACTTAGACGTCTGTAACTTCATGTAAAACTAATTCATTAAAACGTAAATACCATTTACTTCATACATATATATATATATATATATATATATATATATATATATATATATATATATATATATATATATATATATATATATATATATATCGATTATTGCCCCTCATTGGAATCATAGACAACGCTACGATCGCTGTACAGACATTTGTCAAATTGAAAATTTACTTGCAAGGGTGAAAAAAATTTTCATGCAAAGCCTTTCAAATTTAAAAGCCATATGATTTAAGAATGGAATCCTTCTGCTCGAAATGAGACCAGCAGTGGTTGTCATCAAGCAATGGAAATAAGCATTAAAGCAAATGATTCAAACTAGACCCGTATCTAACTAACACCTGTCTCCCGTACTCGTCAATCCTTTACACAATCCAATGCCTAATTTTTTAAATTAAATAATGATCTTGAATCATGCTTACTCTATTATTCCTCTGCACATTTTTGAACCAATTCAACTGAGAATTAGGCCACTAAATAACCTTGCCTCGTGCTCCACGAAATGTTCCGTTTTCATAGCTTTTCATTTTCAAGATCTTGGTTAACAGATTGCAAATTTGTATCCCTTCAACCATCAGTTGTGATTTCTCTGCCCATAAATCACAGCGTGTCAACCAGACACAGATACGTGTTGTTTTTTTTTTTCACATTATAATTCCAAGGAAGAGTTTTGATGGGAGTTGCTTGAAATTTACAATGCACACACTCACACTCACTCACACACAAACACACACACACACTCACACACACTCACACATCGTGAAAAAGCTTTACAGTTTTGAACACTGAACTCATTTAAAAAATTCTTCAATTTGTTCGTGCTATTTCAGTCACTTATTCCCCTTTAGCTATTTATGTATTTTTTTTTCTCAGTGTTTTACACATGCTTCGTTATTAAGATACTGGACGCAGATTCTCTCATGGTTGGATCACACTCGTTAACCATGTATATATATATATATATATATATATATATATATATATATATATATATATACGTGTGTGTGTGTGTGTGTGTGTGTGTGTATTAAAACATTTTATTCAAGTTCAATGTTATATGGCGAGGAAGATTTAACTTTGAGTGTGTGGAAATTTCAATTTCTTTGTTTGCATTTATTGATGGAGAATCGGAGGGTTTTTTCTGTGTAATTACTATTCTAAAAGATGATATCATAATTGGTTTGCATG
The DNA here is from genome assembly GCA_963457665.1 of Thysanoteuthis rhombus. NCBI lineage: Eukaryota > Metazoa > Mollusca > Cephalopoda > Oegopsida > Thysanoteuthidae > Thysanoteuthis > Thysanoteuthis major. The sequence continues at coordinate 27,174,520 of OY735201.1, forward strand.
CAGTCAGAGAATAAAATTGACACTACTGATTTAATATTCATATGGATGACCATTCAATCGTAATGACATGAACGGTGAGTCATATCTATTATTATACTTACCAATCCCAGATCGTTAATCACGTTTTTAGAGTAATTTACATAAGTAAGCCCAATTTTGAAATATGAATGATACATAGTATAAAAGACAATTCGCATAAAACCTTATATGAAATGAAAAACTACACTTATGACATGTTTATGCAAAAAGAAAAAGAGTTGGTCTTTGATTAATATCGCTCGAGTGCCATATCAATATATGTTTTGTTTTTAAAATCTTTGAAACAGTCACGTGGTGAATAACTGCTGATTCTCAAAAGAGACAATTTATACATTCTACTATAGTAACAAAATAAATGTGAAACAGGGGAAAAACACTGGAGAAAATTACATAAATTACATTGACAGATATTTGGAAATAAGTGACTGAAGTGACACAGAAATAAAAATTGGTGAAGTTTTTAATTCTTAGTAATGGAAGCTGTTGAACTTTCTAGAATATATATATATATATATATATAAATAAAAACACACAGTCATATGTGAACTATTGAGTGCATCTTCTATCAATCTTCAGTCAGAGTCGGATACTGGAGTTGATTTGTTTCGTGTACTAGAATCAGAACAGCATTGACAATATCAATCTGTAAATGTAAATGTAGAGGAGTAATCTCTTCGTTGTTTGTCTGTCCCATCATGTTTAACCCAACCAATGCATAAAAGTGGTATTTCCCTATTGTGATTTGAAATCATGACCGAATGGTCGCTAAACCTTTTTCTTACTAATTGAGATAACGGTAAAGTCGCACATATCTGAAAGAATTATTGTCATATTCTTTTCTATCAAGTAAAGATACCATGCAAATGTTGCTGTAATCATTTCTAGTCTGAATAGAACTAGGAGCGGATATTGACACTGCAGCGGCAGGTCTAGTTGATATTTGTCTCGTGACAATATTCTTGCCTGCCAGCTAAATCACGATTTTCCTTTCAGCTTCTTTCGATTCTCTTCAGATTATCTGATCCGACGAATCTTCTTGATTCTCTCTCTGCGTGCTGATTCTTTAATCCTGATTTGGGCCCAAGGATAGTAGAACTCATACTTGCCCATGGTTCATTTCAACAGATTAGTTGCCCTGATGCTTTTTTTTGCTGTTGTTGCTGTTGTTGTTGTTGTTGTTGTTGTTGTTGTTGTTGTTGTGCAATAATTTGCTACGTTGTTCAAATTCCGTCATGCAACTTCGACACTTCATTGAAAGAACACGCACGTGAAAGCATATTCGCATTCTTTTACGTTTGTGATCAGAGTAGCATTTTTTGTATCAGGTTGCACATCTCTTATCACACGTTATTCTTGTAATAATGTCTAAAGTAGAAAATATTTTGAAAATAATTGCGCAGCACAAAAATATATCAAAGCATTCGTTGTGATATATATATATATATATATATGTGTGTGTGTGTGTGTGTGTGTGTGTGTGTGTGTGTGTATATACATATATATATATATATGTATATATATATATATATATATATATATTGTAATTGTCCCGATGGGTCAGCCTCCTTCTGGGGGTCCCCACACTGATAAATGACTTTCAAAAATCGCCCCTGCTAAATTGCCCATGAGTTTGATCATTTGAATATCCACACACTTTACAGTCACTGTGCTATTGTTGGCAGATAATTATCCAGTGACAATCACCAGGAAGCAGTTGTCTTAGAACCGTATATGCAACTATGTGTATTTGCTTGTCAAGTTATGATACATTGAACGAGAGCATTTGCAGCCAAAATTCAAACTCGGTTTTCCCAATCAAATATCTGTTATTTTGGAACTTCATAAGAGATCGTCCAAGAAAACTCTCAACAAAACTGTCAAGATAAACTTCAGTCTTCAAGTTGTTCCGTCTGATTGGCTAACTGGCTTTTTATGTTTCCTGTGTGCATGTTGCACCAGTGGAACAACGGCGTTGACAGTTCTTGGGATCCACCATCATGCCAAGGTTTTTCTTTGTATTTCGAAAATTCCATTCCTAATAGCTTTTTAGTGAAAATTTTACTCGCCATCTTAGTTTATTTTGAATTGGCCCGTTTGTTCTCGTCTGGCAGCGTTCACGTCTTATTCTTGTCTTCTTCGAATGCTCTGACTTTCCTGCTGATCGTTTGCAAAAAGAATGCGAAAAGAGTAACTTTTTCATTGATCACATTTCTTCAATTTTTTTCTAGGTTCATCTGATAGTTTCCATTGACTGACTGATCAGACCTGTTGCAGTTTGCTCTTTTACAAGGACTCAGTTTGAAGCTTTTAATCTGTGGAGAATTTTGAAAATCCATTTTTTATTTTACCATTATAAGATACTATTCTTAGCATTGATTCCATTTCTTGTTAAATATTGGAGGTGATTTATGAGTTTTGATTGATAAAAAAAACTGTTTTGAGATGAAAAAATTGTCAAAATGCCAGTTGAAGAATCTCAAGTGAAATTTTGCCCAATTTCTCGATATTGTTGGAGACCAACAAAGTACTTAGTAGCATACTACGGTGGTTGCCCCCGCATAACTGCACCCCCCCCGTATAATTTCCCCCTGATAATTGCACATCAATTGTAAAAGCAAACTGGAAGTTAGTCGAAATTGACAAGTAGTCAATGTAAATTATCACATTTATGTGGGAATTGTGAGAGTGAAGGTGTGGAATCAAATAAATGACAGTTTACCTCCGGGTGGAATGATTAAGGGGAAGTTGCCCCAATATAACCTGTTCATCAAATGTAAGCCACCCATATTTGTTATTTCTTAAGTTTCCCCAATTCATCTGTAATTGCACAATATCTTAGTAATTCAAATGCACTTTCATTAGTTGATAAAGTTAGTGAGGACAAAGTTCAAACTTCCCATGGCTGCTTGACAATGAGGATATGGGACCTACATTGAGCAAAGGTGTTGGCTGCTTCCTTTCAGCAGTTGAAACATGCGTTACTCTAATTTGAATTATCCACGAGTTGAGAGCCTGGATTTGGATATGAGTAGTGTGCAGATAAAGAAAACCACTCTCAATAATCATGAGTGATCACCCTTTCATACATATAGATGCAGTCGATAATATCCGTTAGGCTAACCAGTCTTTTTCGTCATGTTCACCCTGTGCAACCTTTCGAAAGTTAATTTACCACCATTTTGTTTTGTTCAGTTATCTGGGTTTACAGTTGTAACGCAATAAAGCAACTGAGAAAGCGGACCCTTCAAAATGCTGTTTTTAAAAATTGTTATATCAAGTTCAAATAATAATAATAATAATAATAATGATAATAATAATAATAATAATAATAATAATAATAATAATAATAATAATAATAATAATAATAATAATAATAATAATAATGGCACATAGCATTTTTATTTATCATTGAATTATGAAGTACTATATACAGATTGTTAAATTGATAGGAAAAAAATATTCCCGAATTTCACCGTCGACTTCAAATCCATTTTGTTGAATTACATATTTTTTTAAATATGCTAATCAAGGATCAGCAAATTCATCCCCTGAATGGGCAAAATTCATCCTATTAGGTTGAACTTATCCAAGGTTAAGAACCCTCACCAAGGGCACAATGTTGCATCTAGTCTCTCCATGGCTTAGGTCTCGGAAAAGTTCTATGAAAGATGCTGCAAGTCTCAACGCAAGGTTAGTAACAAAAAAGTTGCCAGAACCAGACTGAAAACAATGTAAATGACTGCTTTAGCGAACTCCATCTCCGTTTTTTTTTCTCTCTGGACTGTCTTCCTCCTAAACTGGTTGTCCCCGATCTGTTCCGTCGTGCTATCTCAACGATAGCTGTGGGTAGACGGAATGGATTCATGATTTCCCCATGGACTTTGGATTTCTGAACTTGGCTCGATTATTCCATTTCCAAGCAGTTACACCACTTACACCTCCTCTATTTCAATAAATGCTTACAACTTGTTTCGGGTTAGTGTGCCCCTTGTGTGAGTATTTGTGACGCTGGAAAGAATTTTTGAATACGTATCATTTGTGCGTGTGTGTATGACTGCATTGGCAGATATCCATCTTTTGAAATTGTTTCAGAAACAAATTACTTTTGTTCTGTGAGTAACGAGCTTGATCCCAAGGAACTGGTGGAGATTTATTCCACATTTGGCACTCGTCCATATAATCCAGTCGGACAGAAGAGAAACGCCAAAACGCCAACAAGGCCTCATCCAACTCTATGATCCCGGCATTGGTCCCTGCACTATTTTCAGAGGAAAGCATCCATCTCACATAAACTGCGAACTTCTTCCCTAGCACCATTATTCTTACAGTCTTGAAACAGAACGACGGAAATCATCTCATTGGACTGACCTTGCTGGTTGCTCTCTTCTTTCCGTGCCAAATTAACTATTATACAAAAACACACAGCATCAATCGCTGTAGACCCGGGTAAAGTAAGTTATATACATTGCTTTCGAACCAGCTCAAATAAATGGATCAAGTCGATCATTAATATTGGATTTGTTTTTGTACTGGGTCTGTCCAGAAAGTATGCAGCTTTTAAGAAAAAAAAATTGCGAATCATTGGTGGTGTCTTCAAGCTATTCAGGATCTAAGGACTTTGAAGTGCATTTGTGAACAGACACACTTCGGTGAACTTCCCAATTTAGTTGTGAGATGACTGTGGATGGAATGGTGTACAGCCTGGCAGTTCTATTTAAAATGGCCGAGAAAATTGATCTACAGGTATGCATCCAGGGCTCTTTCACTAAACATCGTATCATACAGAACTGTCAGCATCCCTGCAATTTAAATTTTGTAGGCTTGCCTTTTGCAGTAGGAACAAAGTGGAAATCAGATCAATGGAAACATAACAAAACGGCTGAAGGTGATCCCGAAAAAGAACTTTGCAGATCGTTTTGATGCATGAATGGCATGCTGGGATAAGTTGATGAGGTCCCAAAGGGAGTAACCTAGAGGAAACTACAGCCCCATTGCCTTAAGTGGGATAAGTTTCTGTTAAGGATAAATATCTAGATACTTTCAGGACGGGCTCTGTGTATATACGTTGTATGGAATTTTGTTACATTCTTTCTTCAAAGTTTGGGGAAAGTTCTGTTTTGTAGATTTATCAGAAACAATATTTGTAAAGCATTTACCTATATGATAAAATCTGATCCTTTCAACACTTGCAGTTGTTATATCATATGTCATCATCATCATCATCATCAGCAGCAGCAGTAGCAGCAGCAGCAGCAGCATACATTTATTGCCCGTCGTTAGATATAAGCCTTCCTAAGGATTTTTTTCAAATTACACTCATGCAAGACACAGGATCAACACTCTCTGAAATTGACTGATTCGTCTCGCCATCTTATTTTCTGTCAAATCAAACTTGGAATGGCATTTGAGAAGGAATACAAGACTTGCCCCTCCAAACAACATTATCATCTTAAAATAATGGCAGGAATTCGTTCAAATGAATGGAACAAATCAGCCAACACCTTTCAAAAGTTGACTATTAGTAATTCAATACTTGCTTCAGAAAAGCCTCTACAATTACCGGACTACTATGGGGCCACACTTGTAACATATGTAATAAATATTTAAAGTATGTGCTTTCGACATTTTTCTATCTCCGATAGTGTCCTTGTTATCGAGCTTTGAAAAGTGTTAGAAGCTTTCCAAAATGGGCTGAGTTCTTCTAAATCCAAATGAATCTTCAGAAAACATCTTTCTGAATGGTTAGAACCGCATTCATCTTCAATAATTTCCCCAGATATGAAGCAGTGATGTGGCCCACTTCATTTGATGAAAGCAAACTTGCCTCCCGCTCAGTCACAATTTCATTATTATTATTATTATTATTATTATTATTATTATTATTATTATTATTATTATTATTATTATTATTATTATTATTATTCACACCAGTTACCTGGCGATCACAGCTGGAGACTGGGTGACAGCAAGACTCCTAAAGTCTCAAGCATTCCGTTCCACACCCTCAAAGTCCACCCCCATTGTTGTGTTTTGCTTTATTTGTTTCTTTGTGATTTTTTTTTTTTTTGTCTTCTCCAGCTACCCGCTTGGTAACTCATGTTTGTAGCACTTTCCACAGTATTCATGAGATCCCAAACAGTGCCGTGGTCTGTATAGTCTGGATCCTTTTCTCATCCATAGTTCCTCCAATCTTGCTTTCAGTTTCTTAGGTACGGTTCTGAGTGCACCTATCATTATTGGTACTACCCTGACTTTTAATGTTCCACACCTTCAGCTTTCTTGTTGGCTCCTGGCATTTTCTTAGTTTTCCACTCTCTTTCGCATTTACTCTGTGGTCTGCAGGTACTCATTATTTCCAGGTTCTGTCGATTTTTGTTTTGATATAGTTTGTCCTGATGCATTTGTTTTGGTCTGCTATGATGATTGATTGGATTTCTCTCCCCAGTTTGCCTTTTCGTAATCATGTCCATGATCTTTTATCTACAACATCCCGTATTTGTCTTTTGAATTCTCCGTATAATTTTTTCTGTTCCCATTTTTCTCTTCTTGTTTGCCATGCTGCTCCATCTTTTTCTAATGGTTGTTGTTCGTTGTGCTGCTTTATGATGTCTTCACCATTTGCTTACACATTCTTTTCTGCACTTGTTCTGACCACTTAACACTTTCTTATATGCTGATGATTCCTTGCCACCTTTTTTTTCACTTCACGTACAGTCTACCCATGTTTTCTCTGGGGGTTATGGCTTAGTGCATTGTCATAAGCTTTCTTCTTCGCTAGCCTATTGGCCAACGTTCTCACTTTATCAACCAAATGAATGACCTTGTGTATCTTACTACTAATACAGTTCATGTGCTCATCCCTTTCATTAGGTTCCTCCGTTTACTTTGACTTCTAATATTTTCCTAAACATTCCTTCTTATTTTCTTTTGCATTTATTCTTGTTTTACCGTGTCACTTCTGACAGAACTACCAGGTATTTATATCGGTCTTGTGTGATCAATGCTGTAGTTTTTTTTCAGAAATTCGATTTTTCCTGCCACTGCCGGCCTTCCTTTATTCATCATCCGAAGCATTCATGTATCCAGCTTTGTGGAATCATGTTATGTGCTTTTTTATGGCATATCCATTCAATTGCAATATTATCATCCCTTTTTTTGTACTTCTCTCAAGATTTTTACAATCGTTACCTTTATTATTTGCATTTTTACACCAGTTGCCTGATGGTCATATTTGGAGAATGAATGACAGCAGCGATGTGGATTACCGTTTCATATCAGTTGCCAGGTGGTTATTGCTTGAAGCTGAATGATATTGTATCCTCAGGTCTTCAGCCTTCCCTCTCTCATATCGTCCTCACCTGTCACCATAATTATCATACCTTTCTGGCCTGTTGGTGAATGTCTTAAAAGACTTAGTGATAGCAAGTTCCCCCCTTATGTCTCCAGCCCTCCTTTCAACACTCTCGCGATCCATAGCAGTGCATTTGTTCCGCACGAGTTACATGGTGGCAAGTCCACAATCCTGTTTTCCTTGCATATCACTGCAGCGTCGTGCTTTGTACTGTGTTGATCATACCTTTTTCATCCTGGCTTTTAGGCCAACGGTAACAACTGGTGGTCACAGATCTCATAGTTCCAGTAATCATCTGCTCTACGTTACTGAAATCATTGGATATATGGTTTACTGTCTCTCCCTTTGTACACGGCATTTGCCGTTTGTTTAGGTTCTAGCGATTCCTGACTTGACTTAGTTTGTGTTGGTGCTATCATGATGAGTACTTTTTTCTCTACCGAGGTTACCTTTGCGTGGTCATGTCCTTGATCTCTCATCTGCCATATCTATGCATCTGCTCTTTTGAATTCCTCATGTAGTTTTCTTTATATGATGTTCCTCCTCTATGCTAATTCTAACGCAAGCTTTTCGATTCAGAAATCTCTTAGATATACTTGATTTTTTTTCTGAATAAAAATGGCTTAGCCAGGCTCAGCATAAGTTGACAGAAAATGTGCATGATTACGATTTTTTTCTAATCATGTCGATATGTATGTTAAATCATATTCGAACTGTTATAAAACGGGTCTGGTCAATCACTCAAGAGAAACCATTATGGGACCAACGCCATTTTGCTGCTTGTCTTGTAGAAAGCGATCAATTAAAAAAAATGGAAGAGGGGGTTCATCTATGAATAGATCACTTCCTTCACTTTTTGAAGGGCGGTGATCACTGAAAGACAACTAAGATGCGGACCACTACCTAAACATAATAAGATCCAATCTTAGCATATACGATAAATTTTCAGCCCTCGAGCTCCATCAGTGCAGCCTGTCCTGACAACACGCAGCCAGCCAGCAAAAAGCCAAATGAAAACTGTAAAAAAATTATGTTGACTGTTATGTCCATAATTTTGGTTCACCATTTCTGATATATTTGTCAATCCATTAGTCCAATTCAGTGAACAGTTTCCTGTATATAGCTTCTTTATCTACGTGAGAAATGTCGAAGGCTGACGGTGAATGTTTAAAAACATGAAAACAAATCTGAAATGATATTTTCTATTTATTTTGAAAACTGTACCTAAACTCGCACGCTGTTCTTAAAGACACGATAGTTAGATGCTGTCAAGCAAAACTGCCAACAAAACTGTCCAAACACGTCTCTTTATGTTTCAAGTTCATGCAGCTGACTGGGTGGACATGAATGTCTTACGCGTACAGGCCCCACAAATGAAGCTTGAACGTATAACATTTCATCACAATCTGCTTTTTAGCGAACGTCAGTGGACATAGACCTTCCACGGGACCCACAAGACCAATCTATCGTGGGCGTCACGTTCGTCACGCTTTCTTATACTTTATTGGTCCCAATTTTGCATGCAATCTGTTTGGATCTACGTTGTGAAGTTCAGCAGTTATCTGCCATTTCTGTAACATGACAGATCCATTGCCATTCAAGTTTTCAATTGGATTATATGATATTTTGAACTCCTGTCTTCCTTCTAATACTCTATACTGCCTTATGATCTCTCCCTGTTTTGTTGAGCACGATTTTCCCTCGTGGACATTGCATGGTTTCCGATTTAAGGGGTAATCTCTTGGTTAGGTTCCATGTTTCAGCTCCATAGATGACTATCGAGACGATCCATTTGTTTCGCACTTTCCTTTCCAGCACTAAAGTATTTTTTTGTTTTTGAATGTTGACCAAAAGCTTGCTAAACTAGTGTTAATTTTTGGCTGATTCCTTAAATCTTTGATGGAGTCCATACTGTTTCGTTGTTCTAGGTAGATGTACTGGTGTTCTTTCTCAAGTTTTGTGTCTTCAATTCTGATTGCTGTTTCTTACTTTTTATCATATCTAAGAAAAAGCTTTTTTCAATCTCTTGAAAATCAAATGCCCTCAAAAAGAAAGTTTTTGTGATGGTTCAATTTGTAAAAAAGTTTATTCTAAATCAATCCCTTAGTTTTTGCCAGCAAGTTCTTTTGAGAATCATGAGGTTTCCTTGTTCCCTATCCTAAAAAGGCAAGAATTCTTTTTTATTGATCACTTTTTTCTTACTTTTTCATTTCTAACACGGTGTGCGACTAAAAGACATTGGTCGAATGACGTTTCCATTCAATAACTGACCAGTTTTTGCAAAGACTAAACCCCTGTTCAGCATCGTGAGTGGCGTTTTCTCGAACTGTGTGATCATTTTTTTTTTTTTTGTAATTTTTTTATTTTTTTTTTTTTATTTTTTTTGTTGGGATTTTATCATCTTTAATTATTTCTCGTCCATCGTCTTTAACCGTACACCATTTTTCTCAATGAATTTATCTGGAATAATTAGTACATATAACCCTAGAAAGTCCGATATTTTTACAAAATTGAATGCCCCCATAATCTTTAATGTCAACTTTAACGGAAATTATATTTACTGTTCCTTCTTTGTTTCGGTCATGTTTTCATTTTTAAGCTTAGTTTTTCTTTGATCTTTCATGTATGAATGCTTTGTAAAACTTCTGTATATCTTTAGGCAAGATCTGTTGCGCTGTCATAATGTTTCAACAAATTTGACAGGTACAAGTCTAAGATATTCAACTGAATGGATGTGGTTCTCATTTTTTCATATTCTAAAATCAATCAATTGATTCTGTTGAGCTTATGAAATAGTTGCATTGATTCTATCATCATGTCGGTAATTTTCTACCAGATTTATTTGGAAATTCTACCAACTTCAGCTTTTGATGGATCAGTCAAATTGGTTTGTAATTTATTGCCGAAACATGTTTTGTGATTCTTGAAGAGAATATAAGCTTTTGTTTGAAATTGTGCCTACATTAACTTTCAACTTTTTGATGACACTATATGTTTCAATATCAATTTCGTTTACTGTATTTTTTTCTTTAATTTATACATTGTTGTAATTTGATGTTTTAGTTATATTCCATACGTATTTGATTCCACCTTGTATATTTTACCGGACTTATCAGCCTATTCATAGATTATCTTGGATTTCTCTTTACATCCATATTAAAAGTTTTTCTGAAGTTATTCAGATGAAAAAATACCTTTTTATATGATTTTAAGAAACACGCCCTCAGATTAATGTATATATATATATATATATATATATATATATATATATATATATATATATATATATATATATATATATATCATAAATTCCAATCGTGGATATTCTGATCGGGTCTTGTCGTCATTGACACAATGAGTATCCTTGAAAAGATGTATCCTTGTTTCTACAACAGCTTCCTTTAATTTTTTGTTCATTAGTTTCAGTATGTGTGTTTAAGATTTAATTTGTGACTGACGCTAATACATTGATGTTTCGAGAGCGACTGTACAATGCTGGGGTATCTGTTGTGAAATTTCTTTAAACGCTTTCTATTGGTAAATGGTTATCTCTTGATTTTAGGAAATCGTTTTTTTTCATATCTATGTTGACTGACTTACTTAAAAGGCATGATCAATACATTTTTGCAGTTAATCTTCCATTTAGTTATTTTTTTTATTTCAAGGAGAATATGATTTATTATTGATTTGAAATTTTCTCGCTGGAAGGATTAATATTTATCTCAAAGTTGATATAATTTGGTGTTAGTTTTGAATTGAAATTTGATATGAGTGAATGGTATTATTTGTAGGTGTCTGGTAATCTTTTGAAAAAGGTCAGTCGGTATAATTATCTTAATTGAATATGGAAAATACGTTTTTATATTTGACACAGATTCCATTTAAACCGAACACCTTCAGTTGTCTGACTATATTTTTGAGGGATTTGTTTGATCTTTTTCTGGGGCATTACCTTCTTAACCCAAATGCCAATATATGTATAAATCTATCTCTGTTTTTCTTTCAATTAATCTGCATAGAAATTTCACCAAACTCATGTTTCTGATGGATTATGAAGTTTGGCTTGTAGTTTATTGCAAATGAGTTAATGAGTAGCTTTTTCATTTGAAAGTCAACCTAATGTGTAAATAATGTTCAATATTCGTGTCATATTATAAGCTTTATAATTAACTACATCTCTATGTTATCATAATCTGTTTTATTGTGTGGGGGAGGGGCTGTAATCGTATGTATGGACAGAGTTCAACTTTACATATGTTTTTCGATTTGTCAGACTTGTGATGAATCATTTTGGATTCCCTAATGCATTTTACATCCTGGTTAAAGTCTTTTGGAAGTTATTCATACCCAAAAATCACACAATGGGATACTTATATTCCGAAACATTCTAAGAAAAGCCTGTATATATTCTAGTTATCTTCGAATATTGTCTTCAATTATAGTTTTTATTTGATTTCTAATCTATATTTTCGAATTATAGTTATCTATTGAGATTCGAATAGATATTTTATATAATACAATTTTGATCTTTTTTTAAATATTTTTCTTATAACTAATATTTGATTCTCCTTTAGACTTACAAATATCACTTTCATATTTTTCATTTTTATATATATTCCACTTATTGTGCATGGTACGTTCCGTAATCTTAACCAAATTAGAGACAGCTGTCTCTAAGTAAAGTTGAGTATGATTCTCCGTTGTGCACGTTGCATGGTTGTCAGTTTAAGGATTAGTCTCTTTGTTGGTTCCCTTATGACTATAGTGAAGATGCATTGGTTGTAAACCTCTCTTTTCGGACAAATGAGATTTTCTTGTTCGTGATGTTTGAGCTTGCTCTACCGAAGGCCTAGTATTTCAGAATGGTCCTTTGCTTAAATAATTAGATATTAGTTCAAAATGCCCGAGAAATATTTCTGGGTGATTATTTTTTTGAATTATGCTAACGCTTATTAAATATTCTAAAGCAAAACATATACACCAGTCTTACCGTTACATTTTTTGATTGCAAATTCAATTATTTTAGTGTTTTAAAAAACCTCTTTTAAAAAGTAACATCCGGATATTTTTTGATTTATATAAGGGAAAGCAACACATTACACTTTAATTTGTTTCATCAAAAGAATCTGACTTGGTTAATTTTGATACTGTATTTGAACAGAAAAGTTTAATGCCCTCTGTCTAATGCAAATTATTGTCTACCGCTCATGAAGAATGGATTTACCATGAAACACACGAAGGGTCTTACATACTTATGGATTATTGCTCTTTATTGTGTCGATAATAGATTGACCATTCTCTTTAATGATAAATATTAAATTTTGAAATATTAGTACATTACTTATTATATCAATATCTTCATATTTTTAACGTAAGATTCTTAAAAACCTAACCCGAAGGAATGAAATTGTTTAAAGCCATAAGATTAACACATTGTTTGCTTTTGACTATTTTCTCTTCATCAGACAATGAATTCAATTTGCCTTCACGGTACAACTCAACAGGACCAAACGGTCCATCTTCATCATCTCACAGTGCAGAGTACGTACCATTTTTATACACGCTGACACACTCATCTTTCCTCTTACTTCCTTGACCAGTCCTACTTCATTTACCCAGCCCAGCACACAATTCCACAAAGCTTTACAACCCTTCATAATAGTAGACAAATGTACAGCCCTCTTGTGGTTCTCATCACGCAATAATGCTAGACGGACTTTCTGGAAGATGCAGGCGACATCCCAAAAACCTATCACAGCTATTCACATAGTGCATAGGGGGAGTACCTTCAAACAGATGTCTGTGATTAGTGATATTACTCTGTAAGAATAGTAAAGATCACTACCTCAGCAACTACCGCCTTATTACACAACTACCTAACTTTTATAGACGATCTGCAAAATACTCACAAATAACAAGAGCTTTAGATGAAGAACAGACAGGCGTCAGAACTGACTATTTAACAATAGACCACCTAATTAGATAGCCATCAGAATACAACAAAATACTTAGGTTGGCCTTTGTTGATTATGGAAAAAACGTTTGACTTAGTAGAACATACAACAGTCTTCAAATCAATGCAAGTGCAAGGTGTTGACGGACAAATCATTCAGAACATATAAAAAGATGGTACTGCAATATTTACACTATTTACAGATACAAATAAGATGAAAATAGGAAATTTTGAGACAAGGTGATACAATATCACCTAAAATATTTACAGCAAGCTTCAAAGCGTGGTTCGGAAAAGTGATAGTGAAGGAATAGGAATAAATATAGACAGATGATATTTAACCTACTATTGAATCACTGATGAGTTCTCTATGATGATAAAGCTTTGGAAGAATCACAAAACATGTTGACTGTTATATATATATATATATATATATATATATATATATATATATATATATATATATATGTGTGTGTGTGTATGTGTGTATGATTATGAATTGCGTTATATTATGTAGAGATTCTTGTTTGAAAGTATCCCCCGTCATTACGAGATTAATTCATCATTTTGCCTACACATCGTAAATAACTAGATAGACAATTAGAAACAATGGTATTGCTACAGGAATCTAAACTATGACCGATAGGGTAGCCAATTTAACGTAACATTTTTCTTACCATTGCGCCAAACAGCCATTGGTGATGCAGACGCCCGAATAACCGTCAAATTCTCATCTCGTTCATTCTTTTCTTGCAGTTATGTGTTGAAAAATGGATTCATGATCTGAAAGAATAATCGTAAATTGCACTTTATTATATTGAAACTCCTATTCCAAATGGTTCTCCCATCATTACACGGTTAATATATCCCTTGGCCATGAGGACGTAAATAGAATAGAAAATTGAATAAAATGGGCTGCTGCAGGACTCATGCCTACAAATGATGCGGTTGCTGCTTCAACGTAGCGTTGCCCTTACAATAGAGCTAAAATCCGCTGGTAATGATCGATTCCTGCAGCAGCCCCATTTTTGTCATTAATTGTTCATTTCATTTACGTTGTCAAGGCCAAGTGATACATTAACTGTGTAATGACGGAATATCAAGATAAGAGTTCCTATATAATATAATGCAGTTTATAATCATTCTCTCAGATCATAAATCAACAACTTATATATATATGTGTGTTTGTGTGTGTGTGTGTGTGTGTGTGTGTGTGTGTATTAGCTGAATCTGTATTTGAAAACTTGACTTCACAAACTTCCACGTAAGTAATTAATATTCACTAATAAATCTAAAGCATTGACAAGGAAGGAGATCATGTTAAAAAATATCTGTTCTGTAAAATGCGTGTTCTTTTCGTCATCAAGCTGCGACTTATCGTTCGTACGTATATTATAGAATATGTGTTTGTGTGTATGCGTGTGAGCATGTTTGCGTGTGTGTCTGTGTGTCAGTCTATCTGTATGTGTGTTTGGTGAGTCTACGTGTTGAATTGCCGATTTGTCGAAGCGGAAATACTTGGTGAAAAATGAAACCGTCGATCGGGAACGATAGCATTGTTCGAGTAGGGCAAGGAAGTTGTTCACGCGGGGGTTGGGGAATCAGCCCTGCCATAAGAAACTCAAAGAGACGACTGGCATAAAAGCTTGCAGATAAAATTTAAACAAAAAACAAAATGAAAACGAGGAAACAAAAAAAAAAACGGAATAATGAGGGAAGAAAGCAAAAATTTCTGAATAAAAAGAAAAAGAAAACCAAAAAAAAAATGATTCTGCGATAAGCGCAAGAGAAAAAGGCGAGATAAGGTGTTAGATAAGGCGAGACCGCAAAGGCGGCGATGAATGATAATGAAAAGGAATGGGGGGGGAATGGAACAGGGAAGAAACATGAAACAGAATCAGGAAAATAATGAATGGACCTTGCGAAAAATCAAGATAAAAGTACAGACAGAAGGTAAGTATAAAAAAAGAATATGAACAAACAAAAACTGACAGACCAACGGAGGAAGTTTTGTTGGCAGGTTGATGATATATTAAAGGCAAGAAAATAGATGCGCGAAGAGGATAAGTACCAGCGGAACTTGGCTGTCTTCGAGGGACGCAACAGTCCTCTTGATAACGAAGCAGACGCAGGTGCGCAAAAGTCTTATGTACACACACACACACACACACATACAAACAGACACACACCAGCAAACTGAAACATACATGTTTATACGTATATATATATGTGTGTGTGTATGTGTGTGCGTGTGTGTGTGTGTGTGTGTGTGTGTGTGTGTGTGTGCATTAGTGGATGGATACTGTGATAATTATAAAGGATATATATACATATATATATATATATATATATATATATATATATATATATATATATATATATATATATATATATATATATAATAGCAGAGATACCCAGTGTAGCCCGTGACAAAGAGAACTTTAAGACAAAAACACAAATAATATGCTCAGTACTTCCTCTCACCCTACACAACGAATGGGGAAATATTAGTCGAACAGAAACCTAAATATTTACAATCATTCTACGCTCATTCCGAATGCAGTGGATCAAGACCTTACTAGAATTCTGATCAAGAAAGTTCAACAAGAAATGAACAGATTGAGGTGATTACTTGTAATAGATAACTGTTAGAAAACACTCCATGGAAAAATGATAAAATGATTACCTTCGAATCCATCATGTAAAATTACCCGATACACCAGTAAAGAAAGTAATGTATCCCTACACGTCATCTCCATAACATCTTTCACCCGATCCCGTTTTCGAAATCGAGAAAAGAGGATGGATAGGCAGGGAAACCAAAACATCCCCGTATTACATTTACTGTTTTTGCTTGTTTTGTTTTTCCAAAAAACGATATATGATTAAAAGAATCAAATTTTTGCTCCAGGATTGATGTCATGGTAAGACCAACGTGTGCCCTTTGCGACAAGAAGGAATGGCGAAAATTCCAGTATAAAACTTCCTTTCTGGCGCTTAGAAATGAATATTTGATGGAAAATGATCTTGAAAAGTTGCTTTTTTTAGACCCTCTCTTCTAAATATCAGGTCAATCGGCATTGTAGTTTTGTAAGAGAGGAGGATCAAACAAACAAAAGGAATACACACATATATATATATATATATATGTATATATATATATATATATATATCACCATCAGTCTTCCAACATCAGTCGTTGGACATAGACCTTTTCCAGGATTCGCCACACTATCCATCGTTGGCGTCGCGGAGCCAGAATTTTCTGAATTTGTCTTGTTCGTCTTTCCATCTGATACTCAGCCAGCCTCAGTTGCGCACGTGAGTTCATCAGTTGTCCGATATTCTTGTAACATGGCCAGCCTAATTTTTAATTGATACTATGATGTCCCTGACTCCTGTCTTATTCAAGATGTACTGCACTGTCTCTTGGTCTCTCCATGAGAGGCCCAGCATAATTCTTCAATGTGCACGTTGCATTGTTCTCAATTTGCGTACATATACATAAGGTTGAGGACTCTTTAAGTGAGATAACTCATCTACTGTAAACTTATGCAATGCTCCTCCATAGGAATAGAGCACTCTGATGGATGAAGAATTTCTGCGAATACATATATATTGCTTAAATTTAGCCTTACTAACAGTCCATTTTCGTAGTCAAGAGGTAGGATATCAGCCCCGGGTCTGAAGTGAAAGTTTCAGTTCTGCCTCACGGTACTGGATGGGATAATGGAAAGTCTTTAGCCACACTGAAGAGATGTAATACATCAAAACAGCTGTCGGTGGATGACACAATTATATATATATATATGTATATGTATATGTATATATATATATATATATATATATATATATATATATATATATATATATATATATATATATATATATATATATTGTCATCCACGCACACACACACACACACACACACACACATATATATATATATATATATATATATTTATACACACATACCCTTTTAAGGCATCTTCAGGGAGATGATTTGGTTTATCAAGATTCCTACTTGGGATATTTTGCTATTTTCCTGGTTGATAGAATAATCTTTTTATTCTATTTATCTAAGATTTTGTTTGGCAGTTGGCCATTGTTTGCTGTATTTTTTTGGTTTTGTTTTTTATCTATTGAGGATGGTATGTGTTCAGGTTGCTATTCATTATAAAACAGGAAGGTTCTATCTGAGTATTTTTCTTTTTATCTGTATGTGGTCGATTCCCCGGTACTTTTGTGATATTTTTTCTGTTTGAAAGTATTTTATTCTCACTTGAATCCGTCATGATTCCATTTTACATGACTTTGATTAAATATTTGATTATTAGGGGTTCAGTTGTTTCCTCAAATCCAAGATCATGATGCTGATGGATTGTCCTTTAACGTGGCTATGTGGAATATATATCCATTGACTGTAGAACCCCGTGTCATCTATTCCTGAATGAGAAATCAAAAAACCTCTTTTTCGCTAATAGAAAATAAATGAATTGAATTACCGACCAGAAAAATAAAAATAGCTTAAAATCCTTATGCAGCTCAAAAAGTCTACTAATAAACGTGACCCAATAACGAACACATAGATTGACTAAAAATAGCCACCATAGATATCTTATCCCCATAGCCACCTTAAAGAACAATCCAATCACCATAATTATCATTGACATAAGGAAAGAGACGAACCAAATATAATCAAACAGACAACTAAGGTCGTATAAAAGGGGTCTTAAACATCGGGAAACAGATTGAAGTGAGGATGAAACTCTCAGAAAGTGAACATACGACAAAAAATCCGATATAATAACTACTTACTGATAACGATAAAGCCTCCCAAAAGGCTTTGAAGTCGAGGACCAGTCTCTAGAAGTTGATGGATAATTTTGCCATGGTAAGATAATACGTTCAGAGGAAGATCATGAAAATGAAAAGAAATGATGCATAGCAATCAGTTGTAAAGCATTTGGTATGAATAAAGACATACTAAAGAGCACATTATCATTCTGTTAAATGCTTAAAATATACAATGGATGCATAATACCAGCTATGGTACACAGATGCTAAAAATTTAGATAAGCAAAACGAAGTGAGAACCAACTTATAATCGCACATTATATTTGGAAGAAATCCAGCTCATAGTAAGAAGATCAACATTGATCAGACGATGGACCAGAGTGAAGGGTTTGGTGAAAGCTATCAATAATCAAGAAACAAAAATGGAAACGGGCAGGACACTTAGCAAGAGAAAAAGCTGGAGCAAAATGCTATCTGATCAATACCAATTGAACAGTAAACACATTATGAAAAGTCAAGACAAAAGACTGGGAATGAAATAGAAACGTTTTCCATTAAGTCATGGTAGAGATCAGCTGACAGGCGATCATCATAGAAATGGAATCGGAAAGCCTTCTGTTAAGCAGCGGACATGATAATGATGATGATGATATAGCCTTATATCTCTGTATCTATCATCTTTCCTCTCGCTCTTCCACTTTCATTCACTCTCTCTCTCTCTCTCTCTCTCTCTCTCTGTATACAAATGAACAATGAACAAGAAAATGTGTATATACATTTAAAAAAACCTTTATTTAAAATAGTGCTACCATTGGTAGAGTAGTCATAACGCGTGAATTTCTTTCCATTGGTTCATAATAGATTGAACATTCTGTTTCATTTTTTTAAAAAAGAGTCACAGATCAACAATTATACCTCCCAGAAATTTATTTTCCTGCATGGATTATATGTGTTTCTCCAAGTAATTTTCCGTGTTTTATAAGTATGTTTTTGTAATTTGAGTTTATACTACATTTTTTCCGGCTATTTGAATCTATCTTTATTTTGTACCAAATAAATTCTACGTGGTTATTTTGTATATCTAAATTCACTTTTAACTTGAGGAATTTCGGTTTTGCAATTGTTATGATTGTTATGTTTGTTATGATTATGATTTTGGTTTAGGATTGGTCATTAATCACGGTAGCTTTGTGTTACTAAAACTTGGGTCAACCAATAACCTTCGATGGATAGTGCGTGTATTTGTGTGTGCGTGTGAGTGTGTGTTTTTCTTGTGTGCATGTGTGTGTAGCATGAATGTATTTAGAGGAAGATTAAGACACTTGGTACATGTTCAAGATTTTAAAAGGAGCCAGTATTACTATGTGGTTAAGATTGTCTTACTCCAAATATCCGGGAAAAGCTTCCAACATAATCCTTTCATCTGGTCAATCAACTAGACTTTTGATAGATAGAATGACAGACACATCGATATATATATATATATATATATATATATATATATATATATATATATGGAGAGAGAGAGAAAATGGTAATGTACGTTTCATTAGGCTCATAAGTCTGCTGACGCTTGGGCGATCATACCAATACAGACATTATGTGATGGCTGTTGAATGAGTTTGCACAGCTTTCTGGATAGTGATTCTGTCTCGACACGTGCAATTTTCTCCACATGTGAGCTCGTGTGTCTGGTCATTTTTTCCTGTAATGAATGTCAATGTGTATCTCGTATTCTAAAGAGTGAGACAACGTTTCGCCATTAGAGGTACGGGCGTTGACCAGGCTAGCTATCAATTATTCATTCGCCCGATTATTCCGTCTCAAGGGTTATCAAATCTTTTTTCCGATTTCTTGACATTTTAATTACATTAAAATATTAAAGCATTATTACTTTTCGACACGCAAATAACCGCAAAGAATCGATCGATGTTGGGACAAGTAGATTACAATCCAGTTCACTGCGAAAGATTGGTTTATTAAATGGACGGTTGAAAAAAATGGCGCTCATGGATGTTGGAGTAGATGGCAAAAGGTGGGAAAAAAAGAAGAAAGAGATGTGGGATTAAAATAGAGTGCGTGGAAATAGTCGACGGTGGAAGCAAGAGGAATAAAAGCAAAAAAAGTCATATAAGAAGACAGATTTGGTTAATCACCTAATGAAAACCGTCAAGTAACCAATGTATTTTTTCGGTGTACTGAATTGGTGAGGATCAATTCAATATGAAAACCGTGGATGATGTCGGGCAGAAACAAATGGAGCAACTAAAATGAACTTACATAGTCATTTTTTCTAAGCATGATGGAGAGTAGATTTTAGTTTTAGTTTCAGTCCTTGAACTATATTGGAGTGGTTTATACCCGTGACACACACACACACACACACACACATACATATATAGTCAAACTAACTAAAAAACTGGAAGGACTATCCTTTATCTGTTTTGGTGACAATGGTTGCTGACTGTAAAGCTTTTACAAAAAGTGAATGGGAAAAAGCCAGGAGATCTTTCATTATCCTCAAAAGAAGGAGAAATCAAGCGAAAAATCACTTCACCTTTTCAAGCTTCTAGTAGAGCTAGCCTAATCTTCAAGAGCCAGAAAATCACAGTATTCCTGCAAAGAAAGTTATACGACTATTGTATCGCCGGGGTAGTCAGTTATGAAACTGAAATCTGGAACTTGACCAAAGAGATGGACGCTTAAAATGAGAACCATGCAACGTACTTGTGAAAGACCATGCTCAACATCCATTGGTGAGATCACAAGACAAGGCAGTATATTTGGGAAAAAAAGGAGTCAGATATATCATAGCAGCCATTACATAAACTCAAATCATTATGGGTTGGTCGTGTTGCAAGGTTGTTGCACTAATGCTGGACATTCTGACTCACAGCGTGTATCCCCAGAGATTATATGTGAAACTGAGACTGTCAAAATATTACATGGCGTGACAAACTTGACAAATTCAAAATGCAGTGGCTCTGTGATGCCAATGATAGAGAGGTTTGCAGAATTTGGGGGAAGTTTATATATTACAATGATGTTGAGAGGCTGAAAGTTGCTGCCGATGAAAATGATTATGATATACATATAGTGAGAGTTTTAGATCTGTTCCCTTACATTGGCCACGGCCTCAGCCGTCCCTGTTTGGACTTAAACTGCAATTTTCCTCTCATCTCGAGTTTTTGCAACATATGAAATACACTTAAAGGGTACATGCAACCAAAGAAGCGTCACTCTCTGTACCCTATGCTTTTTTACCAATCTCGGGGGAAGGGGATCATGCCTCTCTAAGTTAAGTAATACCAATCTCAGTCTCAGTTGGAGTTGAAACTTCGCGAACCGTTATCACACCGTTGACTGAGAGGCCATCGGCACTTCCGTATAAAGGGAAAGTGGTCGGCTTATTAATTAAACGAATAAAAAATAAACTTGCACATTGATGTTGAGGAGAGTTTATAAGAGATCGAGTAGGAAAGAAGCTGGGACCACAAAGCAACGAGCTCGAGAGGAAAACGACGTAAACATTTAGAAGAAGAGTGATGGAAAGGAGAAGCCAATAATACCAGGAAAAAAACATCAGGGAAACGAGAGAATTTGGAAAAAAAAAGAAAGCAAATGAAAAAAAAATGATTGGCTATAAATCAATCGAGATCGGGTAGTTAAAAAAAACAGTAGAAAATGAAGCCCGAAATAAGGAAAAAAGTAATGGCTGACAGTTGGCAGACCGACTTGGTGAGTGAGAGAGTTGCATCTTCCCAATTTTATAACTGTTCCTATCATCACAATATCGACTGTTGATCTTTTTTTTATAGCGTCCCTGTTTCTCTCTCGATATATGGATGCAGTGGCAGCTGCACACACCCACACACGGATTGGCCTATCCACTAATGACTATGGATGCAGAATAAAATCAGTAGGTCACAACCATAAATTATTACTTGCAGAACAGCACTCCTATTCATCAGACCACAACTACCACGGGTGCTAAATTTACAGTTGAGAGAATGAAACAGCTCAGCTATCAATGCAACACAGCATTATGGATACACAAAAGATGGATGTATTTCGAAATAAGAGACCTTATCCTATAAAAGCATATATCATAGATCAAAACTTACTTGTATATCCCTCATGAAATACCAACGACTGTCTAGTATATACTGCATCTCTAAAAGAAGATAATCATTATATTCATACATTGACCAGGAGAAAAGACACTTAAAAAAACTGTATAAAAAAAACAAACTGTATGGAACATATTACAAGCAATTCTAACACATCAAAATTAATCTATGCAAACAAAAAGCAAATAGAATCGATATGAAGCATCTCATAGGTCTCAATCTCTCTCTGTTTAGCCTTATAGTGACACTTTTATCCCAACAAGTATCGCGAGGCAGAATTGAAAACCCTCACATCGGACCCGGAGGCCGATATACTACCTCTTGACTACAGAACTGGGTGGTCAGTAAGGCTGAATTTAAGCGATATATTCATTTACGCAGAAACTCCTCATCCACCAGAGTGTTCAATTCTTATAGATTAGCATTGCGTAAGCTTACAGTGGATGCGTTACCTCACTTTTAGTGTCAACCCTGAATAGAGGGGTGTGCATTTCATATATATATATATATATATATATATATATACATATATATATATATATATATATATATGCATATTTGTATGTATACGGACTTACATCTATCCATCCATCCACCCATCTATCTATCCATATATATATATATATATATATATATACATACATATATATACATATATATATATATATATATACATATATATATATATACATATATATATATATATAATGATGATGATGATGACTGCTACTCTCATCGAAATCAGTCAGCCCCTAACAATTTATCTGAAGTTATCGCTCTATGCAGAATACTCTGTATAAAGAATTAGTTGATTGATGTCTCCACTTGATTCTTATATCAACATGATCATATAGCCATTTTTCATTTTCAACTTTTCTCTCTTTTTTGAAAAAAATGTTTTCTATAGAAACTCATATATCTAAGTGACAGAAATCAAATTCTGGTGTTTAATTCTTTCTAACCCAGATATATATTGAAAAAAATCAAATAAAATTCTCAAAAACTCTGCTTCAGACGATTCACTTTTCCTAAAATCAAAATTTTGAAGTAAATTTCTCGTGTGTCTAAGTCAATCACGACTGTCCTCCAGGTGAAAATGGCTAAATTTCAATGCTGTATTGGAAACCGTCAATGAAACTGTCATAAACCCTATCAACATAGGTTATTCTCACTTTTAACCTAATTCCTATGTCTGTCTTGCTTGCTGGCTATTTATTTGTCACACACACAGGCCATGTATATTTTTTTGCCACATTGATCATTTAGTTTGTGTCCAACTGAATTTTAGAAAATTATGAATTTTTAATCCCTGCCTTAAAAAAAGTCAAAGAAGTAAATTATTTATTGATCATCTTTTCCCATTTTTAGTTGATCACTCCCGAGTCGACATGCTGCCAAAATACATTGGTGGTACAATGGTTTTTTCATTGAGTGACCAACCAGACCTGTCATCCTAATGACTTGAAAGGATTTTAAAATTTTATTTCCCGTCTTCATACGCCGATATAGCCAGGAGCAATGTTTTGATTAAAAGTAAGATCGGTACAGTATAACTGACGTCAGTCTAAATTTTTAATCACTTGTAACTAAGTATATACATAATTGATAGATGATTATTGAAAAGATAAATTATATCTGACATAATGGTGAAAATTTACAGGCAATAAGGAAAAAGGCAAGTTGGATGAATAGATATTCATTCACGGATGCTTCATACGAAATGACCTGACATTCGTTGTGTGATCAGGAAAATGAAATCGGGACGATGCTTCCTCGTGGAGTTATTTTTGTTGTAAGTGGAAAGGAAAACCATATTTGAAGTCTTGTGGATGGCCGGGTCAAAATTTGAGATGAGATTGTTCATATAGAAAGATTCCTGTCACAATGAAAGTGAAAACGAAAGAACTTTTACCTCCCTAACATAGATACCTATTGTTTATCTGAAAGAGAAATCCCAAGATTATACGAATTACTTTGATCCACAGTTTTTGACCAAGCCATCTATTAACGAGTTCAAAATCCAGTCCCATTCCACCTACTTGAAACGGATAAAACTCCATCATCAGGAGGTCATCCTGGCTTAAGTTCTATGATCATGCTAAAGATGGCGGGTTATTCCTACGAGATGTCTTTGAATAAATACCGATTCACCCAACTTGAGATTCTCCTTACTGTCAATTAACTTTCAACATAATTGACTCACATATGCCCTATTCCCGATATCGAGCACTCTTCATCCATAAATAACTCAACCCTCAGAAAAATAACAATATATATATATATATATATATATATATATATATATATATATATATATATATATATATATATATATATATATATATATATATATATATATATATATATATATATATATTTATTTATTTATATATATATATATATTTAAATATGGAGAGTCCTCAATGCCAGGGATAGATTATACGTAAATTGGTCACTATAGAAAATTCAGTGCATTGCTATGCCTCTGAGTTTCATGCCATTCCATGTCAATGGTCTGATGACTGCACTTATTGGCATAAAATATTTCCTTTTTCTCTTATTTCTGTGTTTGCGAAATTTTCTTGTCTTTCTATCAAGTATTCCTCCATCCTTTCTTTGGTTTCTTCTTTTTTCTATCATTGCAGGATTACTTTTTTGTTTCTTTGTTTGTTTGTTGTTAAATTTTCAGTCATTGCAACTTTCTTTCATTCTGGGCAAAGAAAAATCATTTTGTTTTTTTCATTCAGATAAAGTTACCAGCGTTTAGTTGTTAATTTGGGTTTTCAAAAATGGCATTTGACAGGGTTGCTACAGCCGTCATATATGCATGTTCTAATAAATACAGAATAAGAAGAGCAGAAATTATTCAAAACCTACAACATTGTTTACGCAATCATAGGTAGATTTGTCGACATTTTTCTTGTAATAGCTTCTATGTTTCTATTTGGTTGAAAAAAAGAATGATTTATGTTTTAAACCCTTATAATACGATAGTTTTTTATAATGTGATAGCTTCTAAAACTAAGGATGCACTCACTTTATTTTCTTATCGAAAATTGATTTTCAAAATGCACATGGTATGATTTGAGAAAAACTTTTCCTTATTCAGCTACTTCCACATCTCTTTTTTTTACTTTTTTCAATAAGTTTGTTTTGAGAATCTCAGTCAGAATTGTTTATCTCAGTTGATTGTTGATAACATTAAAGATGGGAAAACATTATCCCTAATTTTGGCATATTAAACAAAGACATACGAAAATTTCCTCGTTTTGAACGATAGGGGTATTTAAAAAAAAAACTTTTCTAATCAAGAATTTTCCTGTTCCCAATAGTTTCGATTCAATAGAAAAAAACAATTGGGTCTTCCATAAAATCACCATGTTTGTTTTTTAATATTTACTGTCATTTCCTCTCAGCATTTCAATTCTCATGCTCGCACTCACAATCCGATACACATGTTTTGTTTTATGCGCAGATATCTTATTTTAATGTCACGCTTGGGTTCCATAATCACCGAAGTTGGGCCACGTTAAGCATAGTAAGTACCTAATGGGATGACTGTCTAAGAATATAAGATATCTTAAGCGCACAGATCCTTTGGCAATCTCAGTAATCCTCTGAAAGGAGAAATTGATTTCTAAATTATGCTCAATGATGCAAGTCAAAGGCTCCCTCTCTCCTACTGTTACGTTATATGTGTATGGATACGTAATATGTGCAATCAAAAAACAAGCCAGTGACGTTAAAGTTTCTCCAGCGCATGTGTATGCACATGTGTAATGTTTAATGTGTGTGTTTGTACGCCTATGAGAAAATAACCGTGTGTACGGTCAGTTATCCCATCACTTTCCAATGAGAAGATACAGGAAGAAGGCAGTCATCACTCTTTCCCAGGGAGGAAAAGGCACCCACTTCTTTTGCATTTCAACTGGAACCTTCCATCTACCGTATTGTAATCTCTGCCATCTTTTGTGAGTCATGGAAGCTCGAAGCTGCGTGACATACGATGAAAGAAAATAAAAGAGATATAGAACAAGATGTTAAAATGTTATAAGAACTGCGTTTTTCTTCTTTTTGTCTCAGCAACATTTTACTCTACCTGCGAATTTAATTCACAGGTCCTACCTAATAACAACTACATCATTTTTCTCAAAAGTAGCTCCTTACGTAACAGATGTCTAAATTGATTACGGCAACCAGTTTTGGGTGTTCGATTTAGTGACTTGACTTGAATGTACCACGTGAAGCATAACATAATAGTCCTACCAAACCGATACCACTCGATAAACAAACAGCAGCAGTCGATATTGGATACCGTGGGTTGTCGTTCTGAGGACCGCCAGGTAGTCCCTGCCATAATACGACACTAACTTTTCCCTAAAACTGTCTAAGGGCCTAGCTGCAAGCCTCAGGAGAATAACAGAATCACACTTCGCTTTATTATATAATTCTCTTGCTCTTAGTTCTCTATATTTAACCTCATTTATTTCTTTTCTTTCTAGTTCAATTATACGGCATTCGACTTTCTTTTTCCATT
The DNA here is from genome assembly GCA_963457665.1 of Thysanoteuthis rhombus. NCBI lineage: Eukaryota > Metazoa > Mollusca > Cephalopoda > Oegopsida > Thysanoteuthidae > Thysanoteuthis > Thysanoteuthis major. Next base: position 27,201,327 of record OY735201.1, read on the forward strand.
TTGAACATCGCTCTTACATTTCAACCCTCTTCCCTTATTCCTTTAGAAACAGACAACCAAAACTATCATCAAAACTACCAATATAGGTTTGTTTAGTTTTCATGTTAATCCTTCTCTCTGGTTATCAATATATATATATACATACATACACACATACAAACACACACACACACACACACACACACACATATATATATATATATATATATATATATATATATATATATATATGTATATATATATATATATATATGTACATGTATATATATCCCATTTGAAGTAGGGGTAATAGCAGTCCATTCCTTGTCAGGAATATGTTTGACGCATTTTTATGTGAAATAATCAAACCTGCATGAATGATATGATGTTAAGAAGGTTCTTTGTTATAGATAGGGTTTGCTCAATGGAGAAAAATTTGAGAAAAGGGAAATTGAAACGATTGCAGCTCAACAGATGACTAACCCCGACACAAAAATGAAGAATTGAAAATTGAGCATATTGAAAGTAAAACAACGGAAGAAAAAGTACAAAAATATTTTGAAAAGCCACAAAGGAAAGGAAGCCTGAAGATACTTGAACAAGTTTGAGAGACAAAGACGACTGAATGTGAACAGAATATATACATATATATATATATATATATATATATATATATATATATATATATATATATATATATTGCATACATAAGGTAGTTGTATGGCTGAAAATTTCAATGTTTAGTGGTGATTTTTTTTTGAATTAATCCATAGGTAAGTTTTAATGGGTGTTCGATTTGTAATGTCAATTGATCACTTATTTTATTTCTAGTTGCATTAATGCTTTTTTCTTCGATTCAAATTGTTTTTGTGATCATAGAATGTGAGGAAAATAATTCATTCATTCACTAATTTTTTTCTTATTGATCACCACAGCAAGACACGGTGCCGAAAATATTGGCAACTTGATGGTTTCTATTGAGTGACTAACCAGACTTGTCTTTATATCCTTTACGTCAAAAATAAATTGAAAAACTGGCTATAATTTTTCTACTGAGATACTGCCTGGTTACTTGTGCCGTACCAACCGGAAAATGATATAATATTCATAGCCTGTGTTAATTAAGATTATATCAGCTCTTTAGCAATTAATGTCACTCAACATCAATCCAACATCATCTCCCTCGCAGTCTTCATTTCTTTTCTTTTTTTTTCCTTTTATCATGTGATTTTATGGATATTAGAAACCGAAAACCATAACTGTCAACCTCATTGACATAGGTTTCTCTAGTTTTGAAGTAATTGTGTTCGTTTTGCTGTCTTCCTGGCTGGCTATCCTCATTATGAGTGGTTTTGTTCCAATTTTAACCCTCCAATGTTTTGGTGATAGTATAATTTACAATATGCGTTCGTGCTAAATTAATGCTCAATGTGCATCCGGCACTGTTCGGGCTCGTTTCCGATGTTTTTGAAAGGTAGGGATAACAAACATATCGAAGGCACAATAATTGTCTTAATCATTGATCATCCCTTCTTCTGAACTTTTGATTCTTATCAATCCAAAAAAGGATGCTGTCAAAAGACATTTGTCACGTGACAGTCTCAATTGCAGGATTAACAAGACATGTCTTTTTGATAGTTGATTCCCATGGATATATTTTTTATTTCTATTCACATTCAATCGTCTTCGTCTCTCAAACTTGTTCAAGTATCTTCAGGCTTCCTTTCCTTTGTGGCTTTTCAAAATATTTTTGTACTTTTTCTTCCATTGTTTTACTTTCAATATGCTCAATTTCCAATTCTTCATTTTTGTGTCGGGGTTAGTCATCTGTTGAGCTGCAATCGTTTCAATTTCCCTTTTCTCAAATTTTTCTCCATTGAGCGAACCCTACCTATAACAGAAACCTTCTTAATATCATGTCATTCAAGCAGGTTTTGTTTATTTCACACACAAATGCATCAAACATCTCCCTGATACGGGATGTTCTGCTATTACCCCTACTTTAAATGGAATAAATCCCTTTGACCTCAATCATACATCTTACCTCACACACACAATTGTCAATATCTAAAAACGTAGGAACATGAAAATTAGGTCCAACATCAGAACGCCAATATACATGTGAACTTGACACCCATCTATGCTAAATCAGCCACTTAATTTTCAATCCAATTAATTACTATATGTATCTACCACAGATCACAAACCACCTATAGATACACCAGCCTCAAGTATACTCCCACATTTACTGATAATTCCATCTGGACAAAACATGTAAAATTGGCCTCCCAATATTCTTTCTAAAGTGTACACTAAATTGATTCCTCATTTTGTGTTAGGTTTTTTTGTATTTCATTTTTCAAATTTTCCCCATTTCCTCAGTGATTGCTATCCGAAGAAGAGGGAAAGCAATGACTCATTCATCATATATTTCTCTATTGTTTTAGCTATTACTCCTGACACCGCATCAGACCAGAAGACATAAGTCATGTGATAGTTTCTATTGGATGACGAACCAGACCTGCTTGTCTTACTGGTTGCCCTTATGCATCAAGAATTGAGCCTAATCACAACAAACAGGATTCTCAATCCTTGGTTTGAATCCGTGTTAAGTGGAAACCGGCTCTGAATTCAAATCGGGCAAATTCAGACCCTCATTGGACTAGATGTAGCGTGCAGAAGGAAACAACGGTTGGTCCAATAAGCAAAATGATGACAATCAGCAACATGCTATAGAATGATAAGTTGACAACGTGACAAGCTGAACGCCCGTAGATTTTCTCTGCACTGTGCGAAAGACTCTGAGAGTCAGGCTGACAGTGAGTGCAACTCTCCACTTTGATCCAACTCAAGAGTAATTTATAATCTAAGGCACTGCAGTGCAACTGCAAAGCTTGGAACCGAAGCAATAATCATCAACAATTACAACAGGGTAAATCAAAATATTTCCTCACTCATGACATTTTCTTATATAAATCGTCAATTACTTGGCTATGCATGTATCGTGCATTCAGTTTCTCTTTATTAAACAATTATGTTATACTACAAACAAAGTCCTTTCATTTGGGGGTCCAATTGACAATGTAAAATGATATCTCAATATGTACTAGCTCTTATTTTTGAAAGTTCATACATTTTGTTCAAAGATTGTGGCTTAACAAAAAGGCCCCCAAGTAATGTACTCATCGGTCAGCCCACTTCCAATTTGTTTATTGATCACCTCTCACATCGGATGCTGTAAAAACACATTGGTCATGTTATGGTTCTGTTAAGTGACCAACCGGACCTATGTTTATCTGAGAGTAAATCAACACGTCAAATACAATCCCATAATTTCCCTTGCATGATCACTTTTCCGACAAACAGTTCTCCTACATAGCATCAGGCACTAATTGATATACTCTCATCTCGAAAGCAGCTGGGAGCCTGGGGTTGCATTTTGGGGAGGATGCATTGGGCGCATTTCCAATATATAGCATCTCGTAGACTACCTACCGTCTGCCTTCTCATCATGGGTGTGCTACCGGTCCGTGCCCCAAGCTTTTACTGAATGTACATCGAACGATTGAATGTCAGCCAGTAGAACTTGACATTTAACCCGTCAAATGAAGCTATTTAAAAGACAACGGATGGTAAAACTGATAAAAGTATGGTACGGATCGTTCACTTCCAAATGTATTGGTTTATTGCCATTGAACCAGCGGGTTGACTCGTGGAGGGACGTCTACTTCACGAAATGCAGAATCAAACATACATTTCTGATACACGCATACATGTTAAGGTCTCTATTCTTTCCGGTGAACGAAACCATTTTAATTGAAAGCTGATTTATCAACAGACCCCGGTGATTATTTGCCAGTTTTTAAATACTTTTCTCTGTTAGTCATAACCTTAAATGAAACAAATCTATAAGTCATACCAAGTTCTAATCATCAGTGCAATTCATCACTTTTTGTTGTAGAGTTAGTAAAAGCATTAAAAAATCTAAGATCTTGACATAAACACAAAATATATTTAGAAATTCTTACATTGAAAAATAAAGCTATACTAAGGAAAGGTTCTTCATAAAAGGACCAAAACGAATCTTGTTTGTCATTTGATAGAAACTGCCATGTAACCATTGTTTTGTTGTGTTTTGTTTTGTTTTTTTTTGGCTGTATGTCCTGCGGGAGTTGATTTGGAAAAATAAAAACGAATGGATAAACAAAATCTTCCTCATTTTGTTGGGTGGTGATCACAATAGAAATCAAATTTTTTTTTTAAAAATCGTGAAATCTGCCAAATACAGAATTCAGATCAATTCACCGTGTATTTACATTGCAAATTCAACCCCTGAATAAAAATCTGTTTAAGGAGGGATTTTCAAAAAAGTATACTGTCTGAACAAAATAAGGAGTCAAAGTTAAATTTTTAGCCTCCTACGTCTCTAGTGTAACTTTCATGCATGACCCATTCATACAAAGCTTGCTTGGTGAACTTCAAAATTGGAGAGAACTACGGTGCTGGTTTTAGAAGACTAAAAAACGAGAATATCAAAAAATTGAACGATAAATAATTGTTCTTCCAACAATTACGTTATGACTAATGCGTTCTCCGGATTATATAGCACTGTTTGAGGCTTTGAGGTGAATAGTCTAAGCAATTGGTGCAGAATTGCTCAGTTGGTCCAAAAAGAATTGGTCAAAATATTCATTTTTAAATAGCTAAATATTCTCAAGTCGTCCGTCCATATCAAGGGTTTGCTATGAATTCATTTTCTGTAGGAATTGTTAAAAATCAATTATTTCAAATATTCATGTTGTTTTTTTTTGTTTTGTTTTGTTTTGTTTTTTTTCAAGTATCAGGTGTGTTTAATGTCATACGAAAATAAAACCCCTGCCTCATCACTGAAAAGCCCAACTATCTGTACCAGTTACCCTGTGGTTTGTGCTACGAGAGTCCTACACCTAACTCCCACTGCATAGATTATCATTCACTTATTTCAGATCCTCTGTTCATTTACTATTGTTTTCACATACTGTAGTGGACTTATTCAAAGTATAATTATCTTGATCTAATCTTCAAACGTTATTTGTGAAAGAAAATGATAAATGTACTTGTTTTATTTTCTTTTGCTGCAATATCTTAGCTTAGCACCATTTTAGTACTCTGTGAACTTTGAAATGAAATAAGTCCGATATTTAATAAAATTAATACCTGTTTTTATCGCTGTTATAAGAGCAATTATGCTGACCAGTTCTCCGACCTTTCACCCATGTGAAATATATCTAAGAATCAATTGTCAATGTTTATTTTTCTCATCTCCAAAATACTGATAAGTCTTCAATAATATCGATTTACAAATCTTCATTGAAACACTCGTCGGGTCGTTGATGTTTGTTGCCACATCACATAAAACTGTTTTCTTTTTTTTTTTTTTGCTTCTGTGTTATAAGTGTCATTTTCTAATTGGTTATGTGTAAAAAAAAAAAAATTAAAATATGTCAGCCGTTCCCTTTGAACTTAGCTTTAACGATTATGGTAGTGATGAATTGAAGTCTACTTATCTTCAATTGAATGATAGGCAAATTCACATAAAGTTACAAAAAGGAATGCATATGACTATTACTCTACTGGTGAGAATAGTGATATTGAAACAAATAATACTATTTTATAAACTGTCTGCACATAAACAATCAGAACACAAGATTGATTAGTCAGTCAATAGAAAATATCATGGGGTTGAAATTTTCGACAGCACGTCCTGTTGGGGGTGATCAATTTGAAAAAAAATTGGACGATTTCCCGTCTTTTTTCGGTAGTGACTGCCTTTAAATCCTAATTTCACACTGGCTATTGAAAAACCTTCAATGAAAGCCTATTTGGGGTAACCACCTCCAAGGGCTTTGTATACATATTGGATGGTAAATGTCGAGAGTATCGACCCTTCAGCTCCATTTGTACGTGTGATACATACATACCCAGGCAGTCAGTCAGCCAGCCAGCCGGTCAAGTGAGCCAACTTAGAAACTTAAGAAACCTATCATTTCTGATTACTCTCACTACCCAGGACCAAAACTTGCGTATGGCAGTGTAATGATTGAAGCTATTTCATCTAATTGTACTTTGATGAATAAATGTGATTGGAAAAAGCTGAAGATCCATACATAAAGTAACATTTGTTCTGACTGACAGTTCAGCCCTAAACTGTAACCCTGCACAAGGTTATCATATCGATTTGTCAGTAGCAAGAAGATTGCCAAAATATCCTGGGATTTTCTTGTTCATATCTATTTAGCAAACAGAAATATGGTGAACTATCTCAATAGGAGAAACAGTAACTCGAACTATCTCTCTCAATTGGCAAGCTTCCCGTAGATCAAGCCCATTCTTTAAAAAAAATTGATATCTTATTAGTCTTAAAAAGGGCTATACAATCAATGCATCCTCCCGATAACTACTTCTGGAGCTGACACATGTAGCCTAACCAAAAGATTGACCATCAAACATTTTACAAGAATGCACAGTATATTAGAGATAAAAAGGGGACAGAGATATCATATTATCAGTGAGAAAAATTCAACTGATAATGGGTTGGCCATGTTACATGAATGTCAGACAACCACTTGACATCACGATTCACAACATCGATTCCCAGAGACCATGAACAAAATTGTAGCGAAATGAGCAGGCGTGACGAACTAGATAAACACTGGCTCAGCGACGTCCTGAGATTTGGTTGAGGTCTTTAAGACGATCAATGTTCAACTTTGGCTCCTAGTTGGTGGTCAAAAACTGTCGCTAGTAATACTTAGGTGCCTTTTCTGAACAATTTGTTGTATGTGCAGCCAAAATATAACCTCGGTGTTCAACTCGTCAGAAAACAATAAATGAAGATTTTTAGACGGAGACAATGTAAAAAGAAACGCAAGAAGATGACAGGAAGTGAATGAATATGAATTCTCAAGTCCTATTAGTCAATCATTAGTAACTGTCATGTTACCGATATCTCGATTGGAGTCGATCAATTTAGGAACTAAAAAAGATGGATCAATGAACGAGGTATTTTTGACGCATTCTGTTGGGCAATGATCACTAAAGAGATCCAAATTCTAAAAAAATATTGAACACTGCTAGACATGAACTAAAGGCCCTGTCAAGCCAAAAAGTGAATTAAACCACCCAATAAAGACATTGTTCTGCATTAATATTCCTAAAAGGGGGATGCGTTTCTCTCTGAACATCATAATGAATGAAGATCAAGATTCTAAGCTCCATTGATGCAGTCTGTGTGCGCAACACATACTCAGCCAGCCAGACCAACTTAAAAACTGAGAAAAAACTATTTTTATGATGACGAAGGTTATGTTGACAATAATGGTCAAAGGTTTTTGATACACAAATGTGTTGGATATACGTATGATAGGAAGGATGAATAAAAATGTCCGTCGAAAAGGGGAAGGAAAAACACAGGATCAATATATATTGAAAGAAAAAGAGAGTAGAGGAACAGAGAGGGAGAGGGGAGAGAGGGAGATAGTTAGATAATTGCCATGTAGGAAAAATCGACCAGCCTTATCCAAGTTTGGTTGGAACTACTTCTTGTCATTTCACTTCTCTTTCAGCCCCTTTCTCCCTCTCCATCTCACCTTCTCACTCTCTCTCTGTCTTTCACACACACACACACACACACACACACACACATATATATATATATATATATATATATATATATATATCGCTTTGTTCATAGTTGTCGGTTCCGACTTACTCTATTTATACTCTTTTCAGTCAATTTATATCTCTTTATATCCCTTTACCTCCACTTGTTATCCATCTATCCACCACCTTAATTAGTTTGATAGATACTCATTAAAACTTTAAAATCATATTTATATTTCAGATATGATTTTAATCGAACCATAAATTGGCGAAAATTGTGCTAAGTGATCAAAGGATTTTTGAGATGATGTTTATACAGCAGGCTATTGCTAGAGGCTAAGATTCAGAATTACTGGCTGTTTCAGCATTTTTTAACTGATTACTCTTTTTGTCACACCAGACAAAAGCGCATAGACACATGTGAGTATATATATATATATATATATATATATATATATATATATATATATATATATATATATATATATATATAGGGGGAGAGAGAGAGAGAGGGGGGATTTAGATATTGACAACTATCAGAATGCAGGTCAAATGACGAAGGAGATAACTAAACTTTGATCAAATGATTATGCGGTCTGGGAGAGGTGTTTGAATTCATTCGTAAAGATCTGAAATACCTACATTCAAATTTTCAAATTGAGATAGATAACAGATGCCTGTTTTAATAACGGAAAAACACTCGACAAATTCCATGGATAAAAAATGAAATTATGCTGCAAGGCATTTTATCTCCTGCAATCGAAGTCAAACTGATGAGGACAGCTTTCGAAATCATAAAATTCTGGCTAGAATGCCGACTTGATGCAATTCCATTGGCCAGCAATTTGGTAGCCAAGTAATCTGATAAACATGCTTGCAACACTATGTGTGTGTGTCTGTGTATGTGTGTGCACGTGTGTGTGTGTGTGTGTGTGTGTATTATGATTGTTTTTGTATATATCAGATAGTTTCTGTCAACGCTGATAGGGTTTTCAAAGTCTATTTTGTCATGACTGGCCGAACAGTCGGAGCATTTGGCACAACCGATTTTTTTTCTTTTCTTGTTCATCATGCCTTGCTGGTAATGAACTTTGAAAAGATATTTTCTGGATATGCCTTATACCTTCGGGGACAATAATTTCAAAGATAACTCAAGCAGTTCACTAAAAAATTACAAATAAGTTCGCCGATCCGGATGATTGCTTATAAATACATATACCGATACATGGAAGCTGTAAAGGCATCAAGGGAAGACTGAAAACTAGATGGTTTTACACGTGAATAACAGGCAATCGCCATACAGGAGAAGGTTTGCCTTTTCTTTTGGCGTATTCACATTAATTGGAAAACTGGATAATGGTATCAATAATACAAAACAAAAAAATAGCATCGAATTTCGCTTTGTGTTTTTGGCTTTAGTCTTTTCTATCGGGAACATAATCTTCTGAGAAGAGGAAGGAAATTGATTGCAGGAATCCTCTTGAGAAGCCGGTCAGTGACATAAAAGGAAATGGTATCGGTTCAACAATCGGTCGGTATCTTTTGATCTAATCTCAGGTGGGAAGAAAAAGACTTGATAAAGGAAGAATTAAAAGAGGACCGAAAATTATAACCAAATGAGATGAAATCATTCTATTTTTAATCTGTCAGCTAGAATCAGTCGGTGAGATCAGAATTAGTCTAGATTGAAACTCAGCTAAAAAGGTCGGTTCGGGTAGCCCAACTGAGATTATGCCAATTATACACATACATTAACTCTCTCTCTTTCTCTTTCTCTCTTTCTCTTTCTCTCTTTCCCTCTCCCTCTCACACACTCACCCTCACACAGGCACACACACACCCAGACCCATGCATGCACACACATATGTATGTATCCCTACTGGTACAATTAAACACTTATAGAATATATATATATATATATATATATATATATATATATATATATATATATATATATATATATATAATTGTTGGGATGTTACGCGATAAATTACTCGCAGGAGATCCAAAAGAGGATGCATAATCATCCATATAAATTCCCAGCATCTTTTGCACATCCATAAACTTTTCTCAATGGCGTATGGTATATCTTTGGAATGAATCGTTTTATGGAATATTTGCATTTGCACGATAACATTCTGCCGTATCAGCAGATAGTTTCATTACCTTTCCAAAATCTTTGAACACGACAACGGATATCCTTTTCTTGTTCTATACAGATATGACGGACTGTTTCCAATAAATATTGTGGCACAATTGGTCTAATATCCTGTGCAGAGCTCTAGGGATATCTACGTTATGGCAATTCTCGTAATTGCATTTGCTTTAGTAAATGCAAGAAATGGCACATTCTGTGTTCAAAGTCTATGAAATTATTTACACAATTTGCCGAGCATATGGTATTCACTAATGTTAAAAATGTATTTGGTTAATCGATCGGTTTAAAACAAATAGAATAACGTAACACTGTTGAGATACCTATATTACGAGATTCGTTGAACATGTTCAGCTTCTAATACTACAAACGCATTTTTACTACACATTTTTCTTATATTTGGGGAATGGATTGAAATATGATATGACACAGGATGACTGATAAAAAATTTTCCCCTTTTTCTGCCCAATCTCTGTCCCTTTTTTTTTTTTTTTTGAACGTTTGCAACATTTTCCATTTGGTTCTGAAAGGAAATTATATAGTCATTTCTAGTACCCGAGTTAGGTGCATTAAACATATTGCTGAACTTTTCAGTGTAATCCACTATGTATCAGTCGAGATGTTATGAACTTGGAATGTGCAGTTGAACCAAAAACGTTTCAGATCAAATGCAGAGAAGTTTTCTCACCACATCATTTCTTGATGTATTTCATTATAAACTCATGTGAATCTCGAAGAAGAACACAATATTTAGAATCAGTAATTCTATGGAACATGGTATATTTATGACTGCGTCAACATCTTTGTCAGTATATTCATCAATGTTTTCATGTATGCTGTTACAAAATTGGCCTTTCCAATATTAGCCAGATTTATTGATCATGAGCGTCATGGAGCAAACTTTTTTTTTGAATAGGTCTGGTTCCTCACTCAATCTTTGCGGGCCATAGTTTAGCTTATAATGTTTAGTGATACACGCTGTGAATTGTGATATCTAGCAGTTACCTTACATTATGGCATCATAGCCTGCCCATTGTCATTTGAGTTTTCAAACGATCTCTGCTTTTCTTAAATGTAATGCGCTGTCTTTTGATCCCTTCATATAATGTTAAACATGTTGCATGATTCTTAGTTTAAGAACCAATATTTTGTTTCGGTTCAATGTTACGTCTAAAGAAATGAGTATCTGGAGGATGCAATAATTGTAGAAGCATACTTTTGAAGAAGCCAATAGTAATACACTATTCTCGGAGGATGACCTTTTTCTGCCAAAAGTTTGCAAACCTAAGATGGTTCTTTATTTGATTTTTTTCAGGGTTTCGTGGCAATTCGTTGTCCCTGATCGATGCGTGGTCAATTTTATTTAGCTCTGCATGTCCAATTTCGATCTTTATGTCTTTATCCTCGACATACTTGTAGTACATGACATTGGTTCTACTGAAGAAGACCAGCTTTCTCACTTAGTTCAGTCAAATATTATTGGACTTGATGAAAAGGAGATGTTGTCAGTAAATTTGAGATCATTTAGGTATTCACCATCAATTCTGATTCCTCTATTTATCCAGTCTTGGTTATATCAAGGAAAAATTATAGGATGATTTTGCTCACTTTACATCAGCCTGTCTGCAATGTGATGAGATTAAAATCCTTTTAACACCAGTTCCAAAGATGTTTTTTTTTTCACTTTGTGCTTTCGAATCTTATAACTAATTCCAGCATGCCTTATTTCATTATTGGTTTAAAAGTATGCTGTGTCGCTCATTTTCAGCATCCAACAATCATAGATAATTTAATATTGACCACTCTTCTATATGCAATTATCAGTTATTTATATTTTTTTTTTTTAAATATATCTTGTATACACATATCTTGTATCATTGGTTATAGTTTCTGAAACCACTAACAGTCATGAACAAACTTTCAACGATCAGAAAAATCTCTATATTTTTTGTAAATAAATGAAGGACAATCATTTTCAGATACTCTTGCTGAATGTACTCTTCAATTGGAATGTAAATACTTGAACTATTGTCAAACTCCAAGTGCTGACTTTATCATGGCAATTAGCTGGACTTTCAAATTCGAAATAATTCGATTTAAGCATGGGTTTCAAAGGAAATGGGTGAAACTAGAAAGATGTCTTGATGTTACGTCAACTGAACACCAAGAATAGGAAGAGAGAGAGAGAGAGTAATAACGAAGAGAATGGAGAAAAGGCGTGGATTAGGAAAAGAGGGAAAGGAAAAAAGAAAGGGAACAAGACAAAAGAGAGGAAAAAGATAGAAAGTGAAAAAAAAGGTAGGAAAGAGAGAAAAAGAGAAAAATTGAAAGCTAGGAGAGAGAAGAGGTACGCACAGCCGCGAGAGAGAGATGGAAACACATAATTAGACAGACAGACGGACACAGATTATATTTTTAACATCATCAACGATTCAACTTATGTTACTAACGTATATAAATTAAAATCAAATATTGTGTCAATTGTCATTTCTGGGGTAAACCACGGGAGAGAATTAAACCTTTTACATATGTTTTACTTCTCATGGCGAGTTAATCAGAATTTTCCGCTTATAGATAACGAAACCAAAGGGTAATAACATGTGTCATACTTTTAATCTTCTAAGTCGAAGGGGAGTTCAATTTTCTTCGTTTTTTGGTGGGAAAATAGAAGAAAAATTCCCTTTTCTACTTTAGGGGACGAATTGGGTTGGGAATTCTTTTCCCTGTTTTCAAGGATCAAAATGGAGGAGAGATCCTCTTGCTCACGTCAAAAATTTCAGGTCAGAATAAAGAGGCATATTTTTTCCATTAGAGGTCAAAATTAAGGTTGAAACCCTCCAGAATTTTATCGGTCAAAATCTGGATGGAGTGGGGTAATTTTTTTTATATTAGAGGTTTGAATTTCACACATTCAAGTATCAACACGGACGGGAGAAATGTTTCCCAACTCCCAGTGTCAAAATCGACGGAATTTTTCTCCCATATCAGGGGTCAAAATAATTGTGCTTTTTATCTATCTCAGGGGTCAATAAAGAGGCGGAATATTTCTTCCAACATCTATACTTTTAGGTATCAAAATGGAGCAGTATTTTTTTTCTACTTTTGCAGGACTAAATAATGTTCTGTTTATCTAATGGGTCAGATTGACACAAGATTATTTCTCAATGCCGTGGAGGCCTTTTTTTCTATTTTTAAAAGTTTAAAAATGAGTAGGAATTTTCCCTACTTCTGGGTGTCAAAATGGAGAAGGCTTCTCTTTTTTTACAAGTCGAAATAGTGTGGTTTTTTTTTTCATTTTAGGGGTCAAAACCAAACACAACACTATCTTCCACTTTTAAAAGTCGAAATTGAGGGAGGAGCTTTTATCAATGCAGAAGGGGACTGTTTCTTCCTCTTTGTGGGGGGGGGTCAAAATAGCGAGGAAATTCTTTTCAACTTTTATGGAGGAATTTTTACTGTTTTAGGGGTCAAAATGATGGAGTAACTTTTTCCGCTTTTAGGGGTCATAGAAGAGGTTTTTACAAATTGCTAACACTTTTACGACTAAAAATAAAGGAGAACTTCTTCATTATTTTCAGGGATCAAAATCGGGGACAAGCTTTGGTCCTTGTTTCGGCAAAATTGGGGGATTATGTTCCTCCATTCTAGGAGTCAAAATATTTGGGAATATTTCTCCACTCTCAGTGGTCGATAGGACGGCGGATTTTTTTCCACTTTCTCAGTAAAAAAAAAAACGAAAGGTATATCATCTTTCCACTGTTAATGTTGAAATTGGAATGGGAATTTCTTTTCATACTTTTAGAGGTTTAAATTGTGCAGAAAACTTCCATCACTCTTTCAAGGGTCAAAATGGATGGAAATTATATTTATCATTAAGGATCGAATTAAAGTGAGGATTTTGTTCTAATTTGAAATGAATTTGAAAAGCATTTTGGAAGGGTACATAATGGGCTAAAGAGGAAGTTCTTACAATCTGAGATGGATTAAATATGTTCCTACGATCATTTCACCTGCATTGTAGCTATATACTAACAGGACAAAGTCACAAAATATTCTGAATTAACTTCCCGTTTGAATCTTATATATCTTTTTATAAGATTGAATGCCATCAATTAATGGAGTTTCCATGAAATTTAGTGGAAATGCATGACATGTATTCACGACCAAGACTGATCCTTGAAATGTCCCTCAAACAAAATCTAGAATTGCTTACTTTTGCGATCCGAGGGAGTACAATGCGCAAATCCTGATCAAATGTCGGTACTGGAAACCCCTAGTTGAACTGCAGGCCTGGATGATGCACTCATCAGTTGATTTGTGAGCCTTGACATATGACCCATACGAACCAATGTTGTTACTGATGGACAAGAGAATTTCCTTTTGTTTCGATCAGTGCATCTGAAGCAATTCATTTACCAATCCTCTCAGTGTTGTCAAATGTTCAAAGATAGGACATGAGCATTGGTTAATTAATATTTTGTGATTCTTTTTCCTTTTGATGCATTGTCTTACCAGCTTCAGGTCTCTCATTTGGTGATATTTTATGCTTTTTTTGATTGATTCAGCCAATGTTCAACAAACAAATGTTTGACTTTAGGCTCTCTGTTCCAAACAATGAATCTCTCTCAACCCACACCTACTTTAAAGTGTAAATCAGAACTAAGGCTTTGCTTTATACAGGCCCTTTTGTAAGAAAACAAAATTAATTGAATCGTATTTATATTTAATTTCACCTCTCACACTGTTATAGCATTGTATATTTACGAAAGACCTTTTTGAAAACTTTATATTGATATTTCCTCGCTTGTGATTTGCAGTTATCCTTCGTTGCAAAGCCATACGATGATGTACTAAACTGGCATGTTTGATGTCGATGAATTTTTAGTTTTATTTGTGAAATGTTCGCTATTCAAAGATCTCATCACTAGCTTAGCAAAGATTGTTGCCGCTTTTGCCGATCTGGCGGTTTATCTATTCCGCATTCAGCCCGAAACCATTCAGGCGCTCTCGGGGAAAAGGATATGAGTTCAAATTTAATTCGGCTTTCAGTTTTGTTTTTTTTTCAATCATAGTTGTCATTTTACTCACCACTGTTCCTAAACGTGTGTGTATATATATATGAATGAAGGAGTGCATCATCTTTTAAATTAGTTTTGAATTGTTTACCTGGATCAGGTGTTTATATGGGTTGATGCAGAAAAGTTGAATGATGATCCAAGTAATGCAAGGTTCTGGACCTATATGTGTGTGTGTGTGTGATTACATATATAACGATAGATATGTAAATGTAATTTGTAGATTATATATATATATATATATATATATATATATATATATATATATATATATATATATATATATATATATATACATATGTATGTCCCTCTGAATTAAATGAAATTTAACATTTTATGAATGAATAATGCAGGCTAAGACTGATTTGTCATTTCTAAATAAGGTTTCAGTAATTGAATTAGTATATCTTGGGAGGAATCGAAAGTCATCCAAATCCTATTTAACTTTTTATGATTGAATGCCATCAAATTGTGGAGTGCCGTACAATACTTCGTTAAAATTCCAGACAGTGTCGCCACTTGTGTAAAGAGGGTTCTAAAGAATCTGTCTTCTTAATAAGCAACTAAACAACACTTACTGGCAATGCAATCTGAAATAAATGCATTCACATTATTTTTCTCACTTTTATTGATATATATATATATATATATATATATATATATATATATATATATATATATGGAATGAATGGTAATATAAGAAATATCATTCATTGAAATTCTCTTCCCCAAGTTTCGTTTATCTTTCTAGATTTTGTCCAGAGTCGGGCAAATGCTTTGGAATAATAAGGATACAATTGTTTA
This sequence comes from Thysanoteuthis rhombus, assembly GCA_963457665.1. NCBI lineage: Eukaryota > Metazoa > Mollusca > Cephalopoda > Oegopsida > Thysanoteuthidae > Thysanoteuthis > Thysanoteuthis major. The sequence continues at coordinate 27,216,981 of OY735201.1, forward strand.
GAGGCAGAATTAGAATTTTAAAACCATTATGTGTTTTATTTACCTGTATGATGTGATAATATAGTTGTGTACGTTTTTCTCACCTAGTTCACAGAAATGTGAAACTTGTATTAACAAGAAGAATAAACAATGATTTGGGATATCCTACCTCTGGACTACGGAACTGGGTGGTCAGTAAGGCTGAATTCAAGCGATATACTCATTTATGCAGAAACTCCTCATCCACCAGAGTGCTCTACTCTTCTGGAAGACATATATATATATATATATATATACATATATTCATTGAAACGATTACGATCTAAAAATGAAGGAACTTGATTTATATATATTCTAAATAAAGATGACATGAATATGTATTGGTGTCCAAGTGGATACAAATGTGCAAAGTCTGGCATAAGATAAATTTCAATTCTATGATTTGATGGAATATTTTGTTTCCTATTTTGAAGTAACATTCCCCAGTGAGATGACGACGGATCGCCTCAAGAATGAAACATGTAAAGTAAGTGTAAGCATCACTTTTACACCAGGAAACTTCAGAGTTTGTAAATCAAATATATTTACTATTTACTCCTTCGAATGCCAAGTGTATCATTTTATTCAGTTCGTTAATACGATCTTCATGGAGTATTTTTGTGAAAAGTGTACTGATATCGTAAGTTAAGATCCATTTAGCCCCGGGTATTTATATCACATTTTTTCTCTTTGACCGGCATAGTATTATGTACTACTCAGAAGACATTCAAGTTAGCATAGAATTCATGATGCAAATGAAGTTTTTGTATTTGATGGTATTTCAAATGGATAAATTTAGAAACAGCTTTGTCAAGAGGCTTAGAGTCAGATACTCTAGAGGCTACAATGAAGTGAGCAGCTATTGGATTTTCATGCATTTTAGTTATACAATACATCATTGGTGACATTGGTATCCTTTCATCTACTTCAAGACCTAAGTTATTTACATTATACATTGTTTTCAAATGTGATATAATCAGGTTAACGAGTAAATACTTTATACTTGGATGATGATGTTTCAATTAAACGTACTTCGGACATTATCGCTTGATAATAGTATTTTTGTAGACGTATACGTTATATCATATGTTACTTTATCAATCAGGGCTATAACAATTTTATTTTGAATTTCCAAGAGATCTGCTCCTGCTTAATGTTTTTTTTTTCTAGTCTTGAGGGAATGTAGAAAGCATTTCAACTGTTCGATTTTTTAATTTTCAAATCTAAGTACATTTTTTTCCGACTGTCAATCACTGATATTATAATTTGATATTTATTTAACATAGATGTAATGGAAATGTATTAAGATTTTTGATACTGTTTAAACATTTGCAATAATTTTCTTTAGTTCTCTATAATTTGTACAATATGAGAGGAGTTTTCTTAACTCAGAGCTTATTATGATCTCTTGTTCAACAATCAACATGCGGCAAAATCTATTTAAGATGATTGCTGGGCCAGGCCCTCACATCATGGAATTTATCGCCATCTTCAATTTCAGTGGAATATTCTTCTATCAAGGTATAATTGAAAATCTAAGTATCGTTTGTCCATATCTTTTTTTCATTCATTCACATCATACTGTTCTTGAGATTTCCTTGTGATGAGAGATTTTAGGTAAAATTATATTTATTTAGTCCTTTATTTTCATTGAAAAGGACAAAATTATTTATATATATATATATATATACACACACACACACACACACACACACACACACACACATATATATATATATATATATATATATATATATATATATATGTACACACACACACGTGTGTGTGTATGTGGTAGTGAATTAGCTATTTGTTCAAATACTTATTTCCTTCGAATTAAACGAATTTCAATATTTTATGAATAAATAATGAGGGCTCAGAGTGATGTGTCATCTTTAAAAAAAAGGTTTTCATAATTGAATTAGTATATCTTGGGTAAATCTGAAGTCAACTGAATCTTATCTTTTTTTTTTACGATTGAATTTCATCATCTAAAGTGCCCTACAATTCCTTTTTAGAATTCAAGACACTGTCCGTCCCTGTGTAGAGAAAGTTCTAAAGGATATTCCCTTTAATAAGCAACTCAACAATTTTCTTGACCAGCACCCTCTGAGAACGCAATTCAAAACAAATGGATTTACATCATTCATTACACTTTTTGCTATCATACTACAGGGGGTCATGTTTCCTGTGGGTTGCCAAGACTCCTGCTACATAGAATAAGTATGTTGAACCTTAGAAACCAACCTCCAAAGGTATAATATCAAACTGAAGGAACTGGTATGGTTTGCCAGAAATCGATTGTTGGGTTGTGACAACTGTAAACGTTAGAAATTGGATAGGAACTAACGTGAATGTGGCTGCAAAGAAACAAAAGAACCAAATGGCTAGAAAAAACTTTTTGATTTGAACCATCCTTTTAGAAGCTATTTAGGTGGAGAATCAAAAATGGAAAAAAAATTATTGATACAATGGGGAGTGAGTGTTAAATATTTCGGCCGTGTGTCCCCATAGGTACGGCCAGTATTTGTGATATATAGTCAGAACCAACTTGAAAAACTGAAGAAACTTATATCGTGGTTCGGTTCTGGTTGACAGTTTCTATTGTTAAATACCCAGAAACTACATCCAACACGATCTCATGGTGAAATAGTAGAAATTATCGACAAAGAAATACACACCATTTGCACAAGAATGACCAATGCACACACATACACACACATATGTGTGTGTGTGTATGTGTGTGTGTATGTGTGTGCGCGTGCACGTACAGGTGTGTGTGTATGTGTATGTAAAGAAATGTGAAAAAGGTTCGAGTTAAAGAAACGCTGTATTTAGATAAGTGTTTTCTACAGCAAACCTTCATCGTCACTAATGTGTATTTCTATCAGCAGCAAAACAAGCGGACAAGGTCATAAAATAGAAATTTGGACCCCGGCAAAATTAGAAAACACATGAAACAGCCTGAGCGCAAAGACGGTTACAACTGAGACCATCAGTATTCTATCAAATACTCTTGATTCTTACATCGTTCATACCAAATTTGACCACGAATTCTCTTGTTAGTTTAATCTGATCCAACTAAGTTGAAAGAGTCTTACTGATGCCAACAACTGCTGCCAATAAAAACTCATTTCAATCAAAACCATGTGTAATTTTGCAGTAATTGTAAAAAGAGCACAGAATACATTGGTATGATTGGAAAAGTAATAACATATACAAACCTAATGGCTGCCAGAAACACGAGGTAAAAATTTTGATGGAGAGATATTTTTCCCTTTTTTTTCCATATTTCTATGCATACGCTCATGACTGACCGCTCCAAAAGTTCTCAATGGATTTTTAGTTCATTAGGTCCTTTTTTTTCAGTCTATATATATGTTTTGCATTATGAAGATGAGGTCGATTCAAGGAAAGAAACAATAACAAGTCAAACCAATTTCAATAGAATATCGAAATGGTAGATATAAAGTATAAACAATACACTGGAAAATTACATTTTTTTTTCGTTTTTTTTTAAATCTCTAATTCGTTATTTATCTTCAGTGGATATTATATAGTACTTAAGAAATGCTTAACAGACTGTTCAGAAATAACATTTTACAAATTTTGAATTTATTCCTTAGGATACACAAATGTGACTCATTGAAGGTTACCATTGAAAGTATATCGTTTGGAGAAAATCTAATAGATTTGTGGCAATTTTAGCATCATAATAGACTTTCTCACTTGAAACACACGACTTCTCCTCAATGATCAGACAATATAAGTAAACTGCATTTAGTTATGGTACATAATTTAACACAGAATCTAGACAATTCGTAAAAAATTGAATTAACAATACAGAGAAGTTATAATTCGAGATGAACCCCTGAGGTTAGGTACAAATGGACAGAAAAGAGCATGAATCGTTCTTCTCTGAATGAAATCTTATTTATGAGACAGCAAAAGAGTCTCAATTCCAGGAACAATAAAAAGCTCAATGCTATATAAAGTTACAATAAGTAAGACTTGACATTGTGAGTGTTTGATGATGTTTTTGGAGAAATTGAAGCACTGTTGTTACGTTCAGTACATGCATTTTTTCTTGGACTGGTTAATAGCTTGCCCTTATCTGAGAAAACCTCTAATAGCCACATCTAACAGCTTCTTTCAAACCAAACAATTTAATTATAATAACCACAAAAAATAAATGTACTAAGAAATATTTGACAAAAAACTTGAAAAAAAAAACGCCAAAAAACGAGATCACCCGTTCAAATGATTTTAAAAAATTGATTACTCCCATATTTTTTCATTGGAACTTTTTTTTCGTCTAAATCTGATTGTAACTATTCAACCATTACGTCTGCTGCAATAAATTTACAGCCTGAAAACGGGAATACAAGATTGGCTTTCAGCAAGGTTCGAAGTCAAATCGGTTTCAGCCGTTTACCTTACTATGCATAGCAGTTCCTCTTGTAGCACAATATTTCTTATCGCTTATACACTAAAAGTATTAAATACAGCAATATTGTCTTTATTTATTAGATGATACGTCGTCAGCTATGATATATTTTTGACTAGTAATATATATAATCTTAAATCTAGATGCTTGTTATTGCAACTATCCACGAAAGCTGTCGATGGCAATGGATAAACAGTACGGCTGAAATAGTTGGAATAAAATAAAAGCTAAATTTATAATTTAAAAATACTGCTAGAACATTTGTAAATATTGACAATACCTTATCTAGGAATAATAATCTACAGGACTATGAACCGTCCACTATAAAGTTTGAACACTATCATTCCCAGATCACTTGAGACCAAGGTTAATTTTAGGTAGAAGGCGTCTTATCAAAAAACACTTTTCTTCCAAGTCTCAAGTATACCCAACTTGAAGCATTCAAGAAAATTGATTTGAAACATGAAATCCAAATGAAAATATTGAGAGATCATGTGATCCTGCCTGGATTTTCTTGTTCAGATAGAAAGCATTTTATCAAGACGTTTCTATTAGGTTTCAAGTAAGTCTGCATCAAAACAACATAGGGACACACTTCCAACAGACGAACGGACAGAGCATCCTGAAATGAATCAATATAATAGATTCTTATAATTAAAAAAATCAGTTAAATTTGAAAAGTGTCCTAGATCACTGTAAGCTGATCTGATCGATATCTCAGCACTCTAGATACATCCATGAAACATACAGCACTAAACGAAACAGTCCTATAAAGGATCATCATCATCATCATCATCATCATCATCATCATCATCATCATCATCATCATCATCATCATCAGTTTTTCATCGTACGTCGGTGGACATAAAACTCCCCCAAGATTGACCACACTTTTCTACTGTGAGCGTTGTGGAGCCAATTTTTCCTGAACCTGTCCAATTGGCCTTGCCATTTCACATTCAGTCGGTCAGAATTCTACATTTGGTATCTGGAGATCCATGTTGTGAGTTGTGATGTCCATCGGTTGTCTGCCGATTGCTTTTTGAGTTACCCAATTAATTTTATCTCGGACTCTTGTTTTCCCCAACGTACAATATTGTTTTGTGGTCTTTCCAGGTGATGTTGAGCATGATTCCCTCATGTGGATGTTGCATGGTCCTCAGTTTGACAGCTCTTTGTGTTGCTGCTGTGTTGTCAGTGAGAGTCAGTCTCATTTTTTGAAAATACGTGGTGTCTGTTTTTAGTGTCAACAAGATAAAATGAATTCGTGCCCTATATCTCATCTGGTAGCTGTCGATGAATATTGTCACATGAAAAATTATTGTGTATAGATATATCTTTATACAACAAAGTGTGCAGTGTAAGGCTATGTTGGTAGATGCTGTATTTTGTCATTCATTTGTTTATGATTTTACAAATATTTTGTTTATTACGGAATAACATTTGAAAAAAGCATTCTAGTGAATCAGTGCTCAATAGAGTAAGGCTGTACAGGATGGCACTAAACTCAGCAGATCCCTGATTTATTGATTCCCGTGCTTAAATCGGTCATTAGTTTGCCGTTTACGCTGCATCGTAACCAGAGAAAGATTCATCCTTAAAACCCAACCTAAACATCTTCCGGAAATAACTTCTTATGTTTGATCCCTGTGCAAACTTTGAATCTGTCACAGTGAGAATATTGAACAAGCTATTTTGTGAAATCTCAGAACGTTTCAGTAATTTGATGAAACTCGTAGTTTCATAATCAGTGTAGAATGATTGACACACTTGTGATGCTGGACAATACTTATGGTCCGTTTGTATGCACTTGTGTCAAACTGATCTCTAGATACACTGTAATTACTGAAACAGAATTTACCTAATATTACCAATTTAAGTATACTTTGACATAAGAATACAATACGGATCAAACTTATAATATTAGCAATATTCACTTCGTCAACAATTATGACAATGATTTTGAAAGAAGTATTTCATTATACTATTTAAATGTTCAAGGATTTCACAAAATCACTACGGATTTCACAAAACCAGTTGTTTCACAATCTCACAGTAACAGAACCAGAAACTTTCACATCGTCACGTGCATGTCGAGACCAATCAAATGCTGCGATAAGGTGTCCATATTTACGACGTTGCCCTATGCTGTTCGTGGAATGTCTATTAGGCAGGCACTGGCCGCGTGTATTTATGGTCTGTCTATGGTCACCGACTGATATAATACAATTCATTGAGATTTACGAGGCAATTCCTGAAAGGCATAAACATGAATTTCAGCCAGTGTTTGTACACGCCACCTAGTGGTTTTAGCAGATGCTTCTCCAGTCTGGACATCCGCATTTTTTAACACACATCAGATCGACATATACACATGCTAAAATAGATATCCACTCTCACACAAACCAATCTGGTTAGTTATTTAATAGATACTGTCGCGTAACCAACGTCTTTTGGCTGCCATGTTTATGGTGATCAATTGAAAAATTGGATAAAATAAAAAGGCTGATCAATGGAGGAATTACATCTCTAAACTTTTATTGGTCAACCATCGCTAAGAGAGTCAGAATTTAAAAGAAAAACCAGCGTGAACGGTGCCAGGTATAATCTGAAGAGTCCAATTCACATAAATTTTCATTGTAAATGGCAGTCCTTCTGAAAAAAAAAAAAATACGGCGTATGGGATCAAAAAGAAAAAGAAAAGAAAAGTTTCCAAAAACATAAGCAGTTACTTTAATTTTCTAAGACTCTAAACCATTTTTTTGGCCTGTACTCGCAACTCATGCATCGTAAGCAAGCCAGCCAGAACTCTTTGAAAAATGCAAGAAACCTATGAAAATAGTTCTGGTGACAGTCTTGGTGACAGTCTTGGTGGACAGTTTCTTAATAATACGCACACGAGCGCGTGCACACAAGCACACATACAGTAATCATTCATATTTTCTGTTTAGCATGTCACAAAACAGCATCAAACACAGCTCATTCATTTTTATTTTTGTAGATCTGCGTGCCAAGAAACCATGCCTGAGTCAGTAACCACCGTCACGGTTTTTGCAGTCGTCCGTATTTGAAATTAGCTTAATAGTCTACGGGTCAATGCAGATATCTGAGTCAATGCAGACAGGATACTTTGATATGATATAGGCGTCCTTTTCGTTTGGGCTGTGGTAGCTCGAGTCGATGGGATATCTGTATTTCTTTGCTGCCTCGATGATCCTGTCAAATCAGAGTTCAACCCGGAAGTAAAAAAAATTTTTAGAGGAAAACAAGCAAGAATTTTTCAAGAATATATCATCGTGCATCCTCAATTGTATTTTGGGGCAGTTTCGGCTATCCAGAAACAAACAACTATGATACAAACAAAGTAATTATGTAAAACAAATTGAATGCGATGAAAATTGAATGACTTTTTGCATAAAGTTCAATGAATTTATCGGGAACTTTTTGAGATATCATGTTGACAGACAGGAACGAATGCAGAAATGTATAAAATATCAAAACAGAAAACATCTTTCAAACAGAATCGAAGTCATAAATCAACTCCAAAATTTAATCCCCTCAAAAGGCTGACTGTTCTAAAAAAAGTTCATCTTGCAATGTTATATATATTATGTAAAAAGACTGTAATAAATATTAAAAAGAAAACAGGAAAATATTTCTTATAGTATTTTTCATAAATTTCTGTCTCTGCTCTTGCCTGTCAGTGCATTATCTCTGAGACTCTCCAATGAATTCCAATAGCCTTGCGTGGAAACGTGTGCTGCACAGGAAGAAAAAAGTGATTAAATTTTGGGTAGCATCCACGGATTTGTGTTTGATTGAAAGATATATTTGCATCCCTTTTGTACATTTCTGTATCCGTTCCGAAGGTTATGATCTGAATTTTTGGGATGGCTCGCTGATGGGCTACGGGGTAAATGAGTAATTTTGGCACGGATTCATACACAGAGTTATAAGTGGAAGGAATGTAAATATTCACAGTCAACTATTTAAAATTTAAAATGCCCCCTGAAAGATCATAAGGGAAAGTAGCAATATGGATATTTTCTAGATATGATTTAGCTTTTGGGGCTAAGATTCTGCCCCTAATAAGTAATAACTCGGAAAATCTTCGTAACATCGATATACTAAGAATGCTTCTTATAGCTTCAGTCCTCAATTAACCTGCCATTCACCGTAGATTTATTGTAATTTGCTCCTTTACAACCAAAGTAGTGAAGCACATCGTAAAATGATAAAAATTCTTTCTTTCTCAATATGTATTTTAATAAATGATCAAGACAGCCATTTGATAACCATATACGGTCTTTTTTTTCCATTTCATGGCCAATTGAAAAGCTGTTTCAAGGAACCAACAGTCGAAAATCACTTCAACTGTTTCCAACTCATAGCTTCGTGGCCGATCATTCTGAATTTGGACTCAACATAATGCACTTTTTTAATCATTCTTTTTCTAATCTATGATTTTTTAAATTTATTTATTTTTTTTTTATTTGGTTGGTATCAAATCTGTTGACGATGTATTTTTCCCGGTTGAACTATTTTCTATTAAATTCGACTGAACTATGAAGAAACATCGTGTCTCCAAGTTCAATATAATTGAGTGAGTGGCTCATCTATCTCTGAGCTGAGTAGGCTCAAGCATAAGGACTGGGAAAGAAAGAGATTCCACGAGTAAAAAATATGGTTTAAATATACAAAAAATCCCCAAAGAAATTAATTTTTCACGTAAAATTCGACCTTAAAATATGTATTATAGGAAAACTGCTGATTCCAATTATACTTTTGTTTTTCTGGTATTTCATCGGATAAGCCAACATGCATTCTATGACAGCCCCACGCAGGACAGTGTGCCACCTCCAGCAAATAGGCATAAGTAAAGAGGTGAAGAGAAATTCACAGCACTTAAAAAGAAAATGAAAAAACAATTTTTACTATTGGACTGTGAACATAGATGGCAATTTCTAATTTCTGAGGCTCTAGCCACTCGACTATCGATCTGCATTGACATTTGAATTAAGAATAACTGCTTTTGACATGCAAGTAAGTTGAAATAAAAGATGAAAGAAACTTTCTCACATGATACTAATCCGAAAGATAATTATGAAGTTTGATTTCTATGGTTGAAACTGTAGTAGTTGTTGTGAAAATCGTAGTTAAAAAAACTCGGGGAAGAAATATTCTTTGCACGTTTTCTGAACGCGCAAACAAAGAACCCTTAAAATTCGATAGATCTTTTTTAACTAATGAGTAATTTCAAAGCTGCTGATTTTGGAAATGCATTTGTTTTTGCTGTGTGATGCATTATTCTCGAGATCTTAGAAAACAAACACATATACATACATACGAGCAAAATGTAGTGCATTATAATATGGATCCACCTAATATATTTTACACAGTACACAGAACATTAATATATTCTATCCGATGTGAACTAACTTCACGTTATCACACTTGGAAAAAGGGGGTTAAGGGGAAATATAAGGGATGGGGGCTTACTAAAGCTCAGATTAAGGGCCTGGATCGTGGATAATCAACCACAAGCTGCCCTGATTCAGCATCGTGTCCCAAATTAAAAAAGAACGGAGCAAATTTTCCATTCGATTCATCAGAAACAGAAATTGTAGATATTATTTAATATAAACAAGACTAAATTTAAAATCGATAGGAAACGGAACTTGATACATCTTTCATTTAGCTTTCTTTTTAAAATTTAAAAAAAAGTCTATTTTAGATCAATATTTAATCACTAGGTCCCATAATAAATCCTCAAAAACGTTTTGTGAAAACTTATATTTTTTAAGACCATCAAACAATTTTTGTAGGGGCCCTATGCTGACGTATATCTGTATTATTAACTTTTGTTGATATATAACACTCGTCAATTTACCTTAATCAGTAAAGCGGCCTCCTGACAATCATCTGGTTGTATAATGTTAGTTTTACTCAGCAGTTTACATGTATCCTTCCGGTGAGGATTGTTTTTGTCACTCTTGTTATGCCAGGAAAACAAAGTCAACTTCAATCTTAGGGCTTGAGTTTGACGAAAGTTTGAGTAGAGATGAAACAGATTGAAAAGAGTGACTTTTCTTTAGTTAAAAATGATTGTCAAAATTTGCCCAAGTAAAAGTTATCTATCAAAAAATACAAATCGAATTAAGTGAAATCGGATCAATTGTATAATTGTAAAAGCAATATTTTGCAGATATAAATCCATCCTCCTTTCAAACAAATATTATAACAAACATATTTCAATGAGAGTTAGTACAGGGAGAAACATGCTTGGCTACTGCAGAGTTAACTTTACTCCTATTTTCATTCAGACTGAACATGATTGTCGTGATTTTTGTATTGTATTAATTCCACATATAATACGTTCATGAGCTACTAAAACTTCAGTGACAGTAGAAAGGACATGAAGAAATCCTCCAGAGAAAAGTTGACGGAAGTGACTAAAAAAAACGAAGGCAAATGGAAAACATGATGAGAGATGGCTTCAAATTGAAACGTTAAAATTGCTATTGTTACCGCGGTCGTTACAAAATGGCCACTGTCCCAGCTGCAGGAATAGTATTTTTTTTAAAGATTAGAATATTTAGAGTCAAGGTTACTATTTTTATTGTTAGTGCTAAAGTTTAAATTATTTTTGTCTGATTCTTTGACTTTGAATTCACGATCAGTGCTCGGAGGGGCGGCCTTTTTGAAACTCAAAAGGTCTCAATCTAATAATGATGGAAACACTTACGTAGTTTGCTTGATGGCAGAGTAAGATGCATCCATTTGACCAGCGTTAATGGTTGAAGATCGAGCCTTGGTAATAATCAAGATTCCTACCGTTGTTTTACAAAGGATGCATGTCCTCCTCACCTACTGAATTGGTGAAATGAGATTTTTGCCTGAATAACTGTAGTATAATTTAATTTATGATTTAAAAACACTTACTGAAAAAGTGATTATTCGAAGTGTGACAGGACAAATGATGCCAATCTCGAAACTGAAGATCACCTTCTACAGTCAGATGTATAATCTACGGCACATTGAAAAGGTTTACTGGTGTTATATGTATTGTAAAGTATAGTCACACTAGAAGGTCAACTTGAGACAAATTCTCAAAGGGCAGTTGTCTCACCTTCCAAACCAAGGAGAAAAGACATGACAGGAAATCAGGCAAAGAAATCATGTAAGCCTGACATCCCAAAAGAGCAATAGTCTTGGAGCTTATAACTTTCGATAAAAGATCGCATTTAAAATACAAAAGTCTGAAAGTTAGCTTGAATGTCAGTCAACCAATTGGATATGGCAGGTGAAATCTTAAATACCCTGGGGTTGGTGTGGTCAGCTGGGGAATTTATGGTTTCAAAAATGTAATGGTTGAATTTACTGTAAAGTGACGTAAATCACGAATGAGCAAAAAAAACTCGTTTTTTTGTGGGGGGGTTATTGCTTGTCTGGAGAAGGAATTAATGAAGAAAAACCAAAGTTCAACCTCTTCCAACCGATTCACAAAGGGAATCGTGCTGGATGGTTTAAAATGAAAGCAAAATTAGTGCATGTTTAATGGGTGAAAAGTTTAAAACTGGAAAATCAAAACAACACACAAAAATCACTGCAATTATTTTAATGTTTCAGAAACCCAAATGACATAAAAACCATAAAAAAACAATGGAAACACAGAATGCTAGAAGAAATTCTCGGGAATTCCACCATGGATAATAAATCTAACTAGAAAATAATAACTTACACTAACACCTAGTTTCCATCGGTTTCCATAAAGTAGCCCATTCGTGGAACAGCATACTTGCTCACAAAAGAGACGACTCACAAAAGATGCAAAAAGAATACAACACAAGCTTTTCATTCCCTGTTTCAGGGATACATACAGATGTGTGGAATCACCGAAATATATATATATATATATATATATATATATATATATATATATATATATATTGTTCCCTATGTGATCATGTTGATTTTTCCCATTTTTATTGTTAACCATAGAATTGCTCTTCCTGTATTCTTTGTGCGTTTCTGAGTTGGTTCCTAAATGTTAAGCAGCAAGAATGGAGATTGGCTGGATACTTACCAAAAATAAATGACGACAGATGGGGCAAAGGACAAACCAATAAGTGCCCATGAGATGATAAATGCAGTCAGAAACGGCCATATACAAGACGGAAGGATGAGATGAAAAGGTTTGTCGGTTCGACATGGCAAAAGGTTAGCGCAATTGCAGTCATCCTGGGAAAGAGATAGAAAAGCTGTGGTACTGCTGCTAAACTATTAATGACAAACATGAAATAATATTGTATGGAGAAATAATTGTTTTGTTTACTTTTCAGATATCAATAGAGTGAGGTAGTTAGACGTTCGTGCAACCAAGGTTGTTTGTCAATTTAAATGGATTTTTCATATCAACATAGAATTATTGCTTTCCACTGTCGCTTTTTCACATCTTAAAATCAATTTACTTATAAGCAAAATTTACTTACCAACTAGTGGTGAATGGAATTTAGCTATAGCTCTGTTATCGAACTATAGTCAAAGTAAACCGTATTCGTTCGAGCGACGCGCTTTCTCAATAATTGTATCAAGTTAGAATCCACAAGATATTTTAAAAGCATAAAAAGAGGTGCAGGGTTGAGTTTGAACGAGGAATGTGATGAAAATGAATGGACAATTAAAGATTATTGATCTTTTTTCATAGTTTATATGAATTATCACCCTTGCTTTCTGCTGTTTAGAAATGTCTATATTCATATGTAAAATATCTTAATCGGTAATGCTGAAAAGAAGTCATCGAAATATGTCTATGTTGTAGTTTTCTACGATGGACAGGCATAATTTTCCAGGACAATGACGACAGCCTAGCGTAAGTAAAGTCCAATCCCTTCAAAACGTGAACTTTTTGATCCGGCACTACCCTAGTTATCGAAATTGTAATTTAAGTCACCTCTCAAGGAACCATCGAACCGGTCACACTGTATCTATTAGAGTACAATGCTATCTCGAATATGATGCAACGTCCTCATTCTGTAACTAAAATTCAGTAATATATGTATTTATATAATCATTCCTTTACACTCGATTATAATGCTATCAATAAATTTTCACCCCGATTTTTTCATATCAAATCTGTTGCGTTATACAAGAATAAATACAGTAATTCTGTAAGTATATTGTATATTTTCCCAAAATCAATTTCCCCACTTAATAACTGAAACTTTGAGTTTGCACTCGTCAGACTTTTAACGCCAGAAGGCAAAATCTACTTCTATCTGACAAGAACTGTCCAGATTTTGTCTGAGTGGATCTTGTATAAAAATGTAAGTTCTTATCAGAATCTAGATAAATCAGGATATATATAGATATAGATATACACATATATATATATATATATATATATATATATATATATATATATATATATATATATATATATATATATATATATATATTCAACTACTTTATGTATTAGTTGAATGATTGTAACTAGTAAGAATAGCAAGTGTATCACCAGCCAAGCTGCTGCAGAGTCAAACTCATTTTCACTCCTTAGCGTATTTGCGACATGAATATTCGTAGATATATTAGACTTGTTCAGTAAGAGAGCTTTGGAAAACTACACACACACACACACACACACACACACACACACACACATGCATGTATGTATATTTATAGAATATATCTATATAAAAAGTTTTCCAGGGTAATTGGTATTCATCTAAATGATAAATTTAGAAATTAATCGACACAACGCATGTAATATTCACATGGGTCAGCATTCGATGGAAATGACACGAACAGTGTGTAACGTCTGTTGTTATACTTATTCCTCATCATCAAATATGTTTTTGGCTCGAGCTACGTAAGTAAGCCTTGATTTTTAAAAAAACTGATATTTTGTGCAGAGTAATATCGATTTACAAAAAAACATAATACCCTATATAAAATGACTAACTACATGTATGATATGAGCAACGTGTAAAGGAGGAATTGGTGTTTGATCAATACTGTCGGAGTGCCATTTTGATATAACTGTTTTTTTTTAAATCCCCTAAACGGTTACATGGTGAACAACTTATGACACAAACAGAGAGAATCTATACTTTTTACCATGATAGCAAAGTATACATAAAACAAGAATAAGCAACGATGAACAGTACATAAATTAGATTTACAAATATTGGGAAATAAGTGACAGGAGTGACTCAAAAAACGTTTTCAATGTTTAGTGTTTAAAGCTGTAAACATCTGCCGACGACAACCTCTCTCCCCATTTGTTTCTCTGTCTCTCTCTCTCTCTCTCTCTCTCTCTCTCTCTATATATATATATATATATATATATATATATATATATATGCTGTCTGCATCAACATAAAGGAAAGACTAACAGTTAATAGTTTACTCACTTGAATTGAGCGAGGATTGTTTTTGATGTAACGGTGGAAAACAAAGTCAACTCCAGGCATTGATTTGGACTGGAGTTTGCCGATAGCGGTTGCCGTCTTTAGCATATTCATATTATTTGCACTTTCTCGGAATAACTTCGCCTCTCACTTTGCGAAATGCATTGGGACACAATTTTATTATAGATTTCAAATCAATATATGGATTTTAAATTCCCTGGGCGGATTTTAGGAAGGCTTCGTGATTTAAAGTAATGCGACTTTGAGTGAATTAATAAAGCATCATTTTATTTCATACTTCTCTCTACAGCTCTATTATGAATATCGACCTATATAAGTCCGCCCCAGGGTATATCGCTCAAGTTCAATGCACTCTGTTGCTCAGTTTGCAACTCAATTTCCCTTGTATCCATCTTTCTATTCTAGTCTGTTTTTGTCTATCTATCCATCTATCTCAGTCTCTTCTCACTAATCTATGTATCCCCATTTTCTCTCTCTCAACCCCTTTCTCATGCTCTCTCTCTCTCTCTCTCTCTCTCTCTCTCTCTCTCTCTATATATATATATATATATATATATATATATATATATATACATATATGTATATCAGTCTGTTCTTAACTATATTCATCCATGTATCCCAATTCGTCCCATCCTCATGATTCCAGTCGGATCATATCCATCGATCTCAGCAGTGTCCATATACCAGTATAATGGTGACGATAAGTATTTGTTTCCAACAGCTAGTCGATCCTTTGGTCGGGGAAAGATTTTCTTAGATACCGTATCAGGACATTTGGAAGACCAGCACTGAATAACCATATCATGCAATTGTGCTTTATTGAAACCAGCAACAAGATGAGAATAAATTCTGTCATTGTACGCGTTCTATATGGGATGAGTACAGCAATTTAATAGTTGAAGTCCTTGTGTGTTTTTACAGACAGAAACTGTAGATACTACAATTTTAAACAAATCGGAAATCGAAGGAATGATACGTTGTTTATGAGTAGACTATTCAATTGACCCAATGTTTCATAAAGCAGTTAATGGGGGAGGCTCCACAATGATAGAGGATTACTGTAAGTATTGTTACCTTTGTTGTGAGTATTTTCAGCTATATTCAACGATAAACAAATTATCACACAATAAAATACTGCTGTGTAAAATATTTTATAATACCTTGAAACCGCATCTTGAGAACCTCCATACAATGATAGACAATCGGGTTGCACAAAGTACCGATGGTTGAGAGCTCACTGTACCAAAGAATATCTCAGCAGTTTTTGAGTGTTTGGAAAATTGAAGACAAAATTGTATCACACTTTTCTTTTGCTTTTTTGCAAGGAACCAAATAATGTGTTGCCGAATAAAGACCATGATCACCAGATATATATGCAATGGATCTAATAATAAGGAAAACAAAAAAAAATAATTTGTATTCCTTCCAAGACAATTCAAACAAATGTAGGTTAAATCGTTGAAAACTATGACGAGGATATTTCATGAAAGGAAATTTATTGAAAGGATTTCTTTACAAAAATTGCTATTCCTATCTACTTTGCATGTTAACAAGAAAGTAGATCAGCCAGCTGGAAACTAACCGATAAGGTATCCTGTATTATTTTCATATCTTGAAATTAATTAGCTTACTAACAAGAAATCATCCATCAAATAATGGTAAACTCTATTTAGTTATAGCTTTATAATCGAACCACTATTGAAGTAATCTTTATGTGCGCATGCAATGCGCTTCCTCAAGAATTGTATGGAGTTCGAATTCACAAGATATTTTAGAAAGCACACAAGGAGATGCAGTTTTGAGTTTGAAGCTGTTTGGATGAACGGTTCGCAAGGAATATAATGAAAATAAATTAACAATGGGAGGTTATTGATCTTTTTCATAGTTTATAGGGATTATTTCCCTTGCTTTTCACTCTTTAGAAATGTTTATATTCAGACGTAGAATATCGGCAACGCTGAAAAGGAATAACCAAAATATGTATGAGTTGTAGTTTCTCACAACGGACGGGAATACTTTAATACACACACACACACACACACACACACACGCACACACACACACACACGTGTTTGCATACAATATACCTGTTCGTAATTATCCTACCGATTTCTCTTGCTTTCGTCTCTTTTGATTTTATTTACTCCCTTATTTCGTTTAGTTGTTAGAAATCGTCGAATAAAACTATCAGCAAAACTGACAAAATAAGTCCCTTCAGTTCTGAAGTTACTCAAGCTGACTGGGTGGCTTGCTATGTGTATATAACGCGTACAAGTAGCACTGATGGCGCTTGAGGGCTGAGATTTTCAATAGCTATTCTCTATCATGAAAAAAACATTTGCTTTTTCTAATTCTCCGAATCAAAAGTTTTTTTTTTTTTCATATTTCACTGTATAACGTAAGTTATCTTAACGTAAGAATCTTCAAAGGGCAAGAGAAGTAAGTAATCCATTTATCACCCTCTATTTCATACTGTCAAAAAACGTTAGTCGTATGATAAATTCTAACCAGATATGCTCTGTATTTTTTCAACCATTTCACTCTTTTGAAAAAGCTCAAATGCCATTTGTGTATCCTCTAATGGTGTTTACACAAATGCTCACTCTAAAAATATTCACAGTTAGTTCTAATTGTTAATATACCGAACAGGTCCCAAAGTGGAAAAGTAAGTGTTCCTACTTTCAATGAAAAAAATGATTCCATTTTTAGCCTTAGTTTAAAAAGCTAATGCAACAAACTTGTAACATTAAATGGACTTTCCGGCCGTCTGCTTTCATACATATATTTCCCTCAGCTATAAATATAATTTTTGAATACTAATACATCAAATTATATTAATTCTTCTTTGCTGGTGTTACTGATGCCATTGGTATCATAAATATTTCCGATTACCTTAACTATATCGTTTAGATTTAGTGGTGTTACAAGACCCACTTTTGATTGATGAGGAAAAAGAAGAATCTTCAAAGTTAACCCTATTGAAAAGACCAACATTTAGAATGATGAATCGAGACTTTGAAAAGAACTTATATTGTGCGAGATAGAAAAATGATGTTCAGAAATACCTTCTTTCGCTCAATTGTCAGCAATATCATATCTAGTTATTATCATTATCATTATCATTATCATTGTTATTATCATAACTACTATTATTATTATTATCATCATCAAGAAGAAGAAGAAGAAGAAGAAAAATGTCATCCAATAGAAGAAGGGTGTAAGCGGTACTCCCTTCAGACTCTTAGTGTATGATTTGTGGACAAACAGAGACTGTAAAAGAGAGAGTATGAATACAATTACTGCACAAATAGAGGATGACAGGGAAATAGATGATTTGAAAGAAATTTGGTGAGGGAGGGGGAGAGGGAGAGAAATAGAGAGGGGCAGGAAGGGCAGTTGCTTCATGGAAATTAAGTGAAGAACAAGATAGAAAGAGAATGAAATGAAGCATTGAAGCGAGAAGAAAAAGAAAGAAAGCAGAGAATAATGATAGAAAAGCAATTGGAAGTAAAGAACAGAAGCGTCGGGAATGGGTATAATAAAAGTGATGATATCGACAAAAAGAATGAAAAAAGAACGCCTGGGTGTTTGATTTTCTCCCATCATTCCATCATTCATGCAGAAAAATGATGACGCCCCTAAATATCGTTGTTAATCGAATTTTCTTTTCAAATTCAAAGAAATGATTCCCAAGTACATTTACTTATATACTAAAAATTTCTATTTCAAGTGTATTGCAGAATCTGGATTTATAATGAGTTAATTGAAAATGAATTCGAGAATGAAAATATGATTAATACAATCGTAACACAAAAATATATAACTTATATCAATGCTTTTCATTTCCTCTAAATGAAACTCTGAGAATATCAATCCATTTTTTTTCCGTGATCTTTTACAAGGCTATCAAGATTACAATTTTATATTTTTACTGATATTTCTTTTCTCTTTGTTTACTCACGGGTACTTAAAGCAACTGAGCGAGATTGTACTTCCATAGAGAAAATTCAGTCTTGATCTGAGTATTTGAGGAATGTCCAAAGAAAGGCGCAAATAAGCTGCTGCTACTGCTGATGATGATGATCATCATCATCATCATCAGAGCAGCGGTATCCCGATCAAAATGGGCTTTTTGCAGCATTCTCTTTAAGATGAAAGTTTAGCATCTGTTCATCCCAGGTGGATGAAAAAGCGTTAACTTCCTGTTAATACTTTTAAGATTTTATATCAAATGTTTTCTTCGTAAATTTTAATCGGGAATTTTCTTTCAATTCACAATAACAATTATGTTCATATATCAGATACCACTGAATAGCATTCCCGTTTACAAATCTTCCTCATCATTATTAGCAGTAGCAGAAGCAGCAGCAACTAAATCTACTGGTTGACGAAGGCCTTTCCCCTTTCCTTCCATGGCTACCGCTATTGTGCTAACCTTTGCCATATCTTACCGGCAAACCTTTTTATCTCATCCCTTCATTTTGTTTTATCATACAGTGCTAAATGTCCAATAAACACTGATTGATTATTCTTCTGCTGTATCCAATGTCGTATCTTCTTGCTAAATGTCCAGTTCATCTCAATTTTTGTCACATAATTATCAGCATTTTATCCTCCCTGAAACAAGTCGATCTTTTCCTATCTCTCAGAGCTATCCGTAACATCGCTCTTTACGTGAATGAACCCACTGTTTTTGACGGGTAATATGTTAGGATAAATGATTATTGATTCAGATAATAGAAGAAGAAGAAGAAGAAGAAGAAGAAGAAGAAGAAGAAGAAGAAGAAGAAGAAGAAGAAGAAGAAGAAGAAGGAGGAGAAGGAGAAGAAGAAGAAGAAGAAGAAGAAGAAGAAGAAGAAGAAGAAGAAGAAGAAGAAGAAGAAGAAGAAGAAAAACAACAACAACAAGATGAATAAGAATAAAAGGAGAAAAGAAGGAAGTTTATCTAATGGATGAAATAAAAAGAATCCAAGGAACAAAGAAAACAAGGTACAAAAAATACGGATGCTGTTAAAAGCCAAAAAATGAAGACTGAAAGAAGCAGGAATATGTGAAATTTTTAGCGAGGCTGAATCGCTCTGGAATGTCTTCTACGACTCATCATCGTTCCTGTTCACGTAATGACACTCTTTTTCCCTGTATTGGCATTCCGAACAAAACTATTCTTTATTTCGAAATAACCTACGAATTTTCTTTCCTTTTCAATTTTTTTGTTCAACCGTTTCTTTTTTGAATCCCCAGGCTCGGCTTTTGCATCACAATAGATTCCAGCGGCTCATATATTTCATCGGCTGTACATAACCCATACGCACAAATACAAGGACACTCTTACAATGAATATAAAAACTGGAAGCGATAAAAAAAACGGAATTCCAAAACGTCTGTGACAGAATCATAAAGGTCACTTCATACATAAAAAGGGGAAGATATAAAAAGAATCTACACAGATGTATACCCAACTGAAAAACGTCACAAACAATTGCTGACTTAATAACTGCACGGTGATACTGTATATAATAAGGGGTACCTTTAAGGATATCGTTTCACTAAAAGTTTTAAGTTGCTGACAGATATACGGAAGTAACTCTCTCTAAGTAACACACACTCTCTCTCCCTCTCTCTCTCTCCCTCTCTCTCTCTCTTTCTTTCACTCTCCCTCCCTGTATATATGTGAAAGTGTAAATAGATAAATAATAATAGATAAATCATTAAATTTTTTGTGTATGAATGGTACCACAACAGGTTTGTTTCATGCCTTATTGGTGATTTTTCATGTAGAGTCCCTCGAGCCGTATTGGTTATTTTTCAAGTGGATTCTGTTTTATATTCAATGTTCATTTTATCTGTATCTTATCTGTTCTGTCTTTATGTGATTCTTGCTTATATTTTCAAGGTTTTGAATTTTTGCTCTACCTCTTGTACACACACACAAAAGTGCATGCACAAACACACACATATATATGTATGTATATATATATATATACATATATAAACTGTGACATGAGCAGAGAAGGAATACTGCTTGTCGTCGAAATTTTAAACAATGTATCTTTTCAATTCATTGTTGAATTAATTGCATTGTTATCAAGTCTATCTTTTCACTTGTTCAGTGATGTTATGGAGACCTACTGTTTTCAATATCAGTAAATTTTTGAGTCATATATAGATGAATAGAGAGAGAGGGGGAGCTACAGAGAGAGACAGAAGGAGATTGACAGACGGACAGAAAGAAAGTTTATTGTGTGCAAGTGTGTGAGTGTTTGGACATTTTGATGATTTAGACAAAATGTAGGAAATGCTTAGGAATTGCGTTATGTCAACACATATCTTAGGATCAACTGTTTAAAATGATTGTAAAATATTTAATCATATTCACAACACAGGCTATACGTTCGATCTGGCAAAAAAACTTACAACTGCTTCCTTTGCACTTCATTGTAAACAGCAAAAATTGTTATATTTTTTGTTGTTTGAATTTATTTTACGTTCCATTGAGCAGAGAGCATGTTTCATCCGCTCTATTGTGCATCGAAACAACAAAACAAATTTTATTATATAATCCTTGTAAACAGCTGTAAAAAATATCAGCATATAAAACGACCTACTTCTGTTCTTTTTCATATATATATATATAGATACATCCTGCTTTGTTTTAAATTGATGTTTGTTCCATCTTTTCCATCTATTCCGACGATATTTCAAATGGGCTGTTCATATTCTCTTCCCATCGATACCCCATAGCTTATATTTTCCGCCCGAACTCATCAAATGATAGGAAAAACACGAATATATGAACAAAGGTCTAGTATAAAAAGAAATGAAAAAATAGTCGGTTAAATTCTTACAAGCAATCAAGAAACGTGCATTATTGCAGATTCTTTTGAAAAATGTTTCACGGAGTACAGATGAAAGACGCCCAACCCCTTAGGGTCCTTTCAAAATTCCTTCATACAGCCAAAAATATAACAGACAATATATTGCATCTTCCTCTTGAAAACAAATCGAATAAGGGTTATTTTTTTTTTATATTCCTGTATTTTGTTTAATTCGATCTGATTGATTTTGATATTGTATATATTCATTTATTTGCTGATATTTCTGCTTATCTTCTTTTATCTGCTGTGATCAGATTTGAGTTATGAGGAAATTGTAAACGTGCGTATTATTCTGTTGCATAATTTCCAATACATCACACTCGAGTGGTCAAATTAAGACACGTGCTCAACAATCTGTACGTTGAGCCAGTAGAAAAAAATAAGGGAGATAATCCAAACGTGATTCTCTCAGTTTATATTTTTCCCACAAAGATATTCCTAAATATTTGCTTGTACCAGTGAGTATCTATATATCTATGTATCTATCTCTTAACAGCCAACCTTGATATGTACGTATATACGCACACAAACACTGCTGGACGAAAGCGTTTCCCATCTTCATGCATGACGATCAAGACTGAGCCGAATTCTATTGCGACAATTCTTTCTACATTTTCTTTCCATCTAATGCATGGTATTTTCCTACTGCATTTGCTGTCACATTGGTACCAATCGATTAAGCTTTTCCTTTATCTATGGTCCCTTTTTCTCGCAGTGTGCAGTACACATTCTCCCTTGTTTTTTTTTGCTTTATCACATTTGATTTATCAATAATATTAGCCCTCTCTAAGATCCATATTGATGTTATATTTTCGATAAAAATTATTCCCAACACTGCTATTCTGTTTTGTTTTTTTCCGAGTGGTTTTGTACATTTCCAGGTCTGGCACCCGTAGGTCAGAGCTGGTATCATGCATTGATTCTATAAATTACATTTGAAGGATACTTGGTATATGTATATATGTATATATGTATATATATGTATATATATATATATATATATATATATATATATATATATATATATATATATATATATATATATATATATATTTGTAAAGAGAGAGTGAGAGAGGAATATCAGATGATCAAAGTCTGTAGGTTCCAATAAAATTTTTTAAAAGCAAACAGCATAAATGTGATAAAAATATGATTAACTCAAACAATGGATATAACTTTTTTATAATGTTTATATTCCTTGCCAGACTATGATAGCTAGTTATTGTTTCTTGAAATGTATTGATCTTTTTTCAAGATGTATTCATTTGTCTATCCATCAGAGCCTGTTCATATCTATCTTTCCATTTATTTATCTATCTATCTATCTATCTATCTATCTATCTATCTATCTATCTATCTATCTATCTCAGTTCATTCGTATATATCTGTCTAACTCTCTATATATTTATTTCTTTTATTTCTATTTTTTACTTTTTACAAGTGAATGCATTTCTAGACCAGTGAGCTCGACTGTCACACTTGTATAATAGTAAATTTTTAATTAATATTTCCTTTATCTTATTTTCATTCTTTCAGATGATAACAACCTGATGTTTGCTATAGGAACGAACAGAAACAACGTGTAGGAAATACTCTTAAAAAATAATTATGATAATTGACAAGACTTCAAAGAAAAAATCCGATGACTTTTGCTTCAAAAGCTTCTTGGGGGAAAAAGACCATAGATCTTTGACTTTTTTAAACGACTTATGCTTTGCGCATCAATAAAATCGTCTATTTCAGCAAAGAGGGAAGCGTTTTTTTTTTAATAATTTAATTCTGTAGCAGAAGGCCAACGCACACACACTCACACACTATCACACTTGTATCACCATATTCATCATCATCATCAGCAGCAGCAGCAGCAATTATAAGTTGACTGTTGGACAAAGGCTTTTTCTCATCTTTTCTGTAACGAGCATCAGACCGTATGATGACTGGGAAAAACTGAAATTTCTGCGTACACCTATTTACATCTGCTGTTACCCCGGTATCGATAACTCTTCATGCATAGGTAAAACAATCCTCGAAAAAGCAAAACAACACCCCTCTCTCTCTCTCTCTCTCTCTCTCTCTCTCTCTATATATATATATATATATATATATATATATATATATATATATATATATATATATATATATATATATATTCCAGTACATATGCCTTTGAACACGAACACGTACACTAACACATTGCAAAATAGAGGATGTGCGTAGACAAGGGAGACATTGTTCTTTGAATAAGCATTTGCTTTTTTTTCCATATATGTACGTACATGTTCATACTGATTATTTTGATGAATACTTATGTCTATAAGCCATACTTAGGTATTCATAAAAATGGACACAAATAGGGACATAAATAATGGGATGAATTTTCCTTCCCCTTCTTCAGATTCAGATTCAGATACAATGGCTTTCGACGTTAAATGGCACAGTAGTCCTCTGTTTTTGGGGGGTGTACATTTGCTGTTCGTACTACATATCTATTCTTCTATCTGGTTCATTCTTTGACATCTCTATACCAATTTTTTTTCAGACAACCTCTATTCTCTGTCAATATATCTTTCTAGTAGTGTTCCATATTTGTTATCACTAGTATTATTACATATCCTAAACATCTTCTCCTTTCCCTAAAAATGTTTTTCAGTTCCTACCTTCAATTCAGCCTTTGTAGCACATCTTTGTTTGTTGCTTTTAAGTCAGTCTCTGCTTTAACATTTTTCTTTATGACCACATACCAGCAGCTTTTTTTCTCCTCCTTTTTAAACTATTCTGTATTTCACTCATATATGTATTTGGCACTCAATCTGTTGGCCTCTTAAACATTTTCCCTCTACAATGTAGATATTTAACATAATTACATATTAAACACGTTACCTTGTCACAATTACTTATACTGATCATCGTTACTTATTCATTTATGCTGAATTGGGAAGATACACTTTTGAATGATACTAAGATATTCGGGGGAAAAGATCCATGATTTCTCCTAGAATTGAAAACCAAAGGATATTGATGAAAAATCGACTTGAGAAAGTAGACATACCCAGAAGGAGATTTACATTGATAGACAGATGGATAAATATATGAAGGGGCATATACACATACATACATAATACGTACATACATAGATGTTCAATTACATACCAATAAAAAAAACTAAATACATGGATAAATAGATAAATCGGTAGATATTCGAGAAAGGGAAATTTGAATATACGTGCACTCCTCTTACAATAGTCAGGGAAGTTATATTAAGTGTTTGAAGAACTTCTCAACGCTCTTTTCCAGAATCTTAAGATTGAATTCTCGCTGGAAACTGTGGTACGTACCTAATAAAACCCACATATAGCATACGGAAGTTTATTTCTTATAATATAAAAAACTCAATCCTTTTCCCTCTGTCTCTCTCTGTCTCTATCTGTCTCCCTCTGTCTCTTTCTGTCTCTGTCTCTGTCTCTCTGTCTCTTTCTCTCTCTTTCTCAATATATATATATATATATATATATATATATATATATATATATATATATAATCCATTTGATTGGCGTCAGTTATCTTGTGTGCATATGTCTGATAAACTCGTGAACGGCTGCACCCCAGACGTTGTAAGTTTATCTATGGGGATAAAAAGAACCTGAAGTTCATCAAAGGATGCTGTTTTTACAAAGTCTCAACTGGTCAATCTGGGGTCAAAACTACGGCTCTGCTTTTTTCCGTGATTTTTGTTTTGGTTTTAAGAATCATTGAAAGAGTTTATGGTTTTCATCGAAAGTTGCATAATATAGAATTTGTGGTTAAAATTAAAAACGTTTTCTTTTTCTTTTTTTTTTTTGTTGAGCTTTCAATGTATCAGATCTTCAAACCACCCATCTTGTCAGTTGTGAAAAATGTATTTATCATTTCATTTTAGTTATACGTTGTTCTTTTTGGAATGTAACTAAGATCCTAAATTGGACCAATAAATTCTGACCATCGAAAGTAGCTGCACACGTTAATTTCTCTCTCTTTCTCTCTCTCTCTCTTTCTCTCTCTCTCTCTCTCTCTCTCTCTCTCTCTCTCTCTCTCTCTCAATGCCAAAAATGAGCCTTCTATTTCACTTTCAAGGGGTTTCAGAAGGGGTTGCTCGTCCCAACCGAGGGTGCCAGCAGATCTACCGAGTATTGAGCGCAGATCCAAACGCTGCAATGCTGCATGAACAGGTTTTCTCGGTCCATCAGAACTCACAAGCTTCTAGTATCGGACTTACACCTATGGAAAAAAAAAAAACGATTCTATTACAACTATTTGCAAATCTACTAGCACTATCATACACACATACATACGCACAAACTAACGCACATGGATATATATATATATATATAAATATATATATATATATATATATATATATATATATATATATATATATATAGAGAGAGAGAGAGAGAGAGAGAGAGAGAGAGAGAGAGAGAGAAATAGCGAGGGAGAATTGCAAAGATCATTTTATTTTAAAGATTTTTAAAATATGTACCATTATCGTTATAGACAAAGCAATATTCAGAGCATGAATTTATATATATATATATATATATATATATATATATGTATGTATGTATATGATAGAAAGTGGGTGTTATGCCTCATACTCACAAATAGAGCCCCTCCCTTTAAAATGTTTCGAAATGGATTTTCTCTCAAAACTTTCCAATTTGATCTCATTTTAAGAAAAAAAAATACCTTTGGCTTTGAATATGAAAGGAGAAAATATCTTTTGACCCTCTTTACAGAGGGAAAGTTTCCCTCAGACTTGACCCTTGAAGACAGGGGAAGTTTCGACTCACTTTTGACCGATTGAAATGGTTGTCTCCATTTTGAACCCCCACGATGAGGAAAAGTTTCCCTTCAATTTTGACACCTGCATCTAATTTAGTTTTTCATAGTTGTATTTGTCATTTAATTTCTGTATAACTACGTGTGTTTGAGTCGGTGTAGTGGATATCAAATGTTTTATTTTTCATTGTCTGAGACAGGGTCTGAATGTTGCATATCCTATCGTCAGATCGTAGTCAATGAACATTTCTGAGTTGATCACCTGTCATACCAACTCATGACTATTCTTTAACATTTACCAAGATTAGATTCGCTCATCATGTGGTTAATTAACTAATCTTAAATCCCTGCATGGTCTGCATTTGTTATTGGAAACCATCAATCAACATTATCACCCAAACTTTCAACATAGATATCTTCAGTTTTTGAATGGATCTGGCTGGCAGGCTGGTTGACAATTTATGCGTCACTGTGTATACCTTGCACCAATGGATCTGGGGACTGAACAGTGAAGTACTTACTCCCTGAGCAATCTCAACCTTCAAAAACAAAAAAAAACATTAATCCTAAAAAGAATAGTATACAACCAATGCATCTTCCAAATAGTCACTTAGAGAGCTGGAACATGGGACCTAACCAAAAGACAGACCCGTAAAATCAGAAGCATGCAACGTGCACATGAGAGAATAATACTCAACGTACCATAGAGAGACCACAACTTAATCCGGGAGAAGACAGAAGTCAGGGACATCATAAAATCCATTTTAAAAAAATCAAATGGCAGTGGGCTGGTCATGTCGTAACGATGGAGACAACTGATGGACATCACGACTCACGACATCGATCCCTAGAGATCACATTCACAACCAAGGCCAGAAGAGTATTGGATTGAGAGACGAGCTAGACTAGTTTGGAAATTACTGGCCCTGCGACGCCCAGGATAGGGAGAAATGTGGCAGATCTTTGGAAAGGTATAGGACCACCAACGAAAGTTAAGAGACTGTGGATGAAAATGATGATGATGATTATGATTTTTGGTAGTATTCAAGCATTTTCTCTTTGAAATCCCTGTAAATTAGTGATCACTCCATCGCAAAGTTCTTTTTATGGATACCCAAAACAATGTACTCTGCCAAAAGACGTTGACCATGTGATACTTTCTATTGAGTGATCAAATTGACCTTTTCTATCTTGTCTCATTTATCTAAGCCGTTGTGTAATTGGTTCATGTGACGTTATTCAAAACGGTCATCAACAATGATTTTGCTACCTGTTTTAATGCCATGTAGAACAACATATCAAGAGTGTAGACACGATTATGAAAAATTAAATCGTAAGACCAGAAAAAATAGGTTGGCAAACTTTTGAGGGAGTAAGCTCAACCTCCAAGTACAGAAATCTCTCATCATGCCTAAAAAAGAGACAAAAGCCTCTTCCAGATAGTCATCTATGGAGCTGGAACATTGAATGTAATCAAAAGATTCTCCCTTGAACTGAGAAGCATGCAATGTGCATGAAAAAGACCCACGTGCAGCATCACATTGAGAAAATCACAAGGCTGCACAGCATATTGAACTAAAAAGATAGTGTGATGTAGTAGACAAGTTCAGAATATAGGTGTCCTGCAACGCCAAAGTCTGGTGGATTTGGAGATATCTATTTCCAACAACAGACACTAAAAGGCTGCCACAGATGATTATAATTATGATGATGATGAATTCCCGTCATAAGCAATTTAGATAATTCTTTTCAGATTTTCTCATCGGAAAAATGTTTCTGTCTCCAGTTCTGACGATTTGTACTTATTCGGGCTTGCAATACTAGTTGTTAATAGTTTTGTTACGTGGAATTATTATTTTTAAAAATTAACAGGTAGACGACCATCTTCTATTCTGTATTTATTATTTATTCACGTCTTAACAGTAGTAATTGCTATGGCTGTAGTTGCTGTTACTTTAGAACCACCACTAGAGGCATTAGCCGTGATACTAATGATATCAAGGGAGGGATTTGTCTGGCCTGCAAATCATAGTCTCATGAATTGCTTCTGGAAAGCTGATCAATAATTCTTGAGAATGGACTTTTTCATTGGTCGTCTCGTGCCTCGCTTCACTCTACCTGTTATCCTCTTCATCCTCGGTCCCCCATCCCCTTGCACCTTCCAGTTAGCCTCGTCCGGTTCGCTACTCCTAATTGGAATTCTTAATGGCGGCCAATTATGGCAATTTGATAATCAAACTGACGTGGTCGTATCGGCGATTCGGCGCTCGGGAACAGTGTTAGCCGTGAATGGACTCTTCAGCAATGGTTTAGCTTTGAAAAAGAGTATTTTTCCCTAACGCATAATTTGGCCGGTAAGGAAGGTAATAAAATGAAGCTGTGATGTTTGTATACGCTCGACGACGCCCCATTCACATACTTGAGGGCTAAAGGAGAACGGTGCAAAAGCAACAAAAAAGCTTTATGCTCAATTTATTTTGCTATTATTTACGATTGTGTTGTTGGATTCAGATTTTTTTTTCATTATTTGACCAATGTCTAATATTTATCTCCTGCCTTCTAATCATCATCATCATAATTTTAGGTTAATGTAGTTATCGGTGATATAGCATCTCTTGATATTAACTAAGCGGAGCGTATCATGGTACAAAACTGAATGGAGAGGACTGGAGTCGAAAGACTGTGCTGCGTCATCCAATTCAGGATTTAAAAAAAACAATTTAAGAGCCTCGGTAGTATATCTCTGAATTTTTGAGATGAGGTATTATTACTATTTCTATTATTATTTGGACTATCCTCATCTTGGTTGTTTTTCATACAACGTTCGGACACATGGTGTAGTGGTTACAGAATCAGACAAAATTGCTGATGGTTCTAAGTTCAATCCTAGTGTGAGACAATAATGATGCTACTAATGCTAAGAGAGGAGTGCAGTCAATGAACCCCCGTCGGTTAAATAAAGGGTTCGGTTCGTTACTTCCCCACACCTACCAGATGATACCTGATGAAGACCGTAGAGTACAACGGCCGAAACGTTGTATGAAAAACAACCAAGATGAGGATAGTCCAAATAATAAAAGAAATAAAGAGCCACGGTTTTCGAAACGTTTTTTACTTATATTAGGCTTTGTTATTATAAGAAGCCGTCAACAAAAACGAAAACTATCAACATGAAAGTCTTGAGTGTTTAAGTTGGCTGGCTATCTATGAACCAAGTTAACAAACTACACTAATGAAGCCAAAAGGCCTGAAATTTAGATATTTTCTCTTTATATCTACAAAATAATGACTATTTGATTTCAGAATTCCCCCTGCCTCAATATGTATTATTTAGGGTTCAATCTGCATTGAGGGTTTAGGATAAATTGGTCCTTATCTGTATCCGGCAGCATTGATGCTCGTTTCTTTTGGGGGGGAGAGGGGATGGATTCAGACTTTTTTTAGTGATTACCGCCCTGGATAGAAAGAGACGTAATTTATTCATCGACACCTCATCTTCTGATTTTTCATTAACCACTCCCCTCACATCATGCTGTCAAAATACGTAGATCACGTCACGGTTTCTATGTAGCGACTAACTTGAACTATATATTTGTATTTTATACATAAAAAAAGGAATTATTGCAATGATTCATGATTACTGTTATACAATATTTTTGTACTAGTGTTTCTTTCGCTCTAATATCGTAAGAATGCTCACTGTAAACCATACGTTACAGGAATTAGGAATTTCCTCTCGGCTCAACTTAAAATCTCACCTCATCTACCTTTGGAAGTACAATCCTACGGAGAAAGCTGCTCTACTGCTCGAAGTACAGGAGTGAATGGTCGTAGAAAATGAAAACTAACCATGTAGACTTATTCTTTATTTCTGTAATTTGGAGTGACACAGCACCAAACAGAACAATGCAAAGTAATCACTGTATTCACGAATATATATATGTATATATATATATATATATATATATATATATATATATATATATATATATATATATATATATATATATATATATGATATAGAGAAAGATATTGATAGACAGGATGAGAGAGAGGGAGGAAGAGAGATGATTACACAGGGATATTTCGTACAGTCTATGTATGTTGATTTCGAATATTACTATCCGTACATTTATGTAGTCAACTTTGTACCTAATTTATTTTCCAATAAATATTCCAAACAATATATGTTGCATCTCGATCTATTACCCGATCAAATTACAAATGGAGATAATAAATAGTTACGGTGGCTGAACTCTGCTCATTTGACGACTGATTCAATCGACACTTGGACTCGGGATGCCGAAAGGCCAAGAATTTAATTTTTTTCAAGGCAATACAACATAATCATTAATAATACAGGTTGATGCAATCGTCCCCTGGCGATTAAATATAGTATAGTAAGCTAAAAAGGTTGAAATAGGAACTCAAAAGAATGAGGACGTGTTTTTACAAGGGCCTTCGGATAGCCTGGGATTGTCTTTCAAAATTGCAATGTACATTCATGCTAAATCGATCAATCAATTTATTCACAGCTGTGTTTGTGCTTGTCTATCAAAGATTCCGCCTTTTCAGTAATCTTCCAAAGGACGACAGCAATGACCAATTCATTGATAAGCCCTTTCCCAATCTTTTAATTGATCATCCTTAACAATCTGTGCTATCAAAAGAGTTGATACCGGATAGTTCATATTGAATAACTAACAAGACCTGTCTACAGCTTGAAACTGCTCCCTACATGAAGAGTGCTGCATGG
Organism: Thysanoteuthis rhombus; assembly: GCA_963457665.1. Taxonomy (NCBI): domain Eukaryota; kingdom Metazoa; phylum Mollusca; class Cephalopoda; order Oegopsida; family Thysanoteuthidae; genus Thysanoteuthis; species Thysanoteuthis major. Next base: position 27,248,325 of record OY735201.1, read on the forward strand.
GGTGGAATCATTTTCCACATTTATTTTATTGAAATATTGCTAATTTCTAAACGGCATGAAAATAGCGATTATGGACAACAAGATGAAATCAAAATATCAAGATTTAGATGATAAACACCTACATTGGCAACACTGAGCACCATGGGGTAAAAATCTGAAACTCTGAGAAATTGATTCAACTAACATTCTGATACACCATTAAGTGACAATGATCTGTGCTGAGAATGCCAAAAAATCGCAAATAAAGTACTGAAACGATGACTGCGTATAGTTTCAATCACTTCTTAGGGACATTTTTTCCAGACACTGAATTTGGGGGAAGGGGATTTTTACACGATGTGCAAAATTTGACTGTTGCGTTAGGAACAAAAAGATGTCTGACTTTCATATAGATATATATTGAGTGCCTGTGTGTGTGTGTGTGTGTGTGTGTGTGTGTGTGTGTGTGTGTACGCGCTAGAGAGAGAGGGAGAAACAGAGAAGAAATGCTGGGAATACTTATTAAGTATTAAGATAAAAGAAGTATGTCCAGAATATTGGATGTTTTGTGAACTTTTCCAATAAAGCTGACATCAGAGGCAATGTTCGATATATTTAGGTCGGCGCCAATTTAATAATGCTGACACTGCAGCAAAGTTGGTTTTCCCAATATTATACTCAGGCCAATAATTAACTATCAGATATTACACAGATGCAACAGACGGATCAAGAAAGAGATCAGTAAATTGCAAAAATCTATTATTTATTAACTTTGACATGAGTATGACCTTTGTGGAAGCTGCGACGGTTGCATTTTATACCAAAGTCTGGGATCGATGGTTTATCCGAGTTAAAGGTCAAGATTACTGATATTCAAGAACTAAAAATATTCCTAATATACGTGGTTAGCCCAACACAAATGTCGTATTAGTTGAATTCTTTGTTTATTTTTTGCATCTTTGATAGCTACATGGTATGAAATTCAACTCTAAATTAATATCTGCCTTCGGAGTTAATTAGTGAACAACTGTAATGTAAAATGTCGGAGTTATGTAAAAGAAATTCAGTCAAATAAATTTGGTCAAAATAAACTGGCGATTTTCAATGAAAGATACAAAAATAAAGACATCACAAAATATGTAAATTCTAAAGAATGCAAATGGCATCGATATATTTGTGGAAATAAGGCCCCAAAAATGCAGAAAGGAAATTTATATCTGGAAATTTGAAAAATAATCATAATGAATCTAGTTGAGCACTGATGCAATTTCCAAGTCTGTATCAAAACGGTATGGCCAGGAGCACTGGATCACACAACACAGCACCTAAACTACACACGCCCATATGAAAGAGGATAGAACCCTTTGCCATATTTGATTGTTACAGCACTTCAAAAGACTATTTGAAACTATTTGGATATAAAAAGGAAAATGAATTCGAGTTCGGAGAAGAAGAAGAAGAAGAAGAAGAAGAAGAAGAAGAAGAAGAAGAAGAAGAAGAAGAAGAAGAAGAAGAAGAAGAAGAAGAACAAGATATGAAAATCAAAACTTGGATGAAGAGAACATGAAGAGGAAGTAGAACATGGATAAAAATGGTGTAAGAATAAGTAAGTAAAGGGAAAAAAAGGAGAAAATAGGAAAACTGCATAAAAAAATAAAAACAATAAGAATGAGAACAAAATGAAAATATTCAAATTGAATATTGCTACCACTGCCAAAAAAAAAAATAACTGTAGCCATGTTGCTTTATTGCTCTGACAACACCCTCTTTCGATGAGTTATTATCGCTCGACCGCCCAAAACATCACTAACCCACTCACCTCATCTAGACTTTTTGGACGGTGCTCAAAGATACATGATGACGAGATCAGAAGCTCTGTCTGACTGGTGTTGTCAGTTTCAAGGGAACGCCTGTTACACAACTAGTCGGACAAAAGAGGATCTGATTTTGTTTAAAAAAATACACATACTCGCTCCCTTCTCTGGAGACTCTCTCCATACTGTTTTCTTTCTTTCCCTCACTCCCTCTCTTTCTATCACTCTCTTTTATACTGTCTATCCATCCATCCATCTATATCTCTCAATATATATATATATATATATATATATATATATATATATAAATATATACATATATATATATATATATATATATATATATATATATATATATATAGCCACACTGAAGAGTAATACAACGAAACAGCTCTCTATTCAGGGTTGAGCACTCTTTGAGTGAGGTGATTCGTTCAACGTAAGCATTATGTAATACTCTTCTATAGGAATAGAGGACTCTGTGGATGGGGAATTTTAACAGAAAAAGAATATATCACTTGAATGAAGCAAAGGTTTCAATCCTGCCTCGTGGTACTGGATGGGATAACAGATTGTCTATAGCCACACTGAAGAATTATAATAAAACGAAACAGCTGTCTGTGGATGAACAACACACACACACACACACACGTGTATATATATATATATATATATATATATATATATATATATATATATATATTGCCAGAGAGCAAAGTAATCGATTCAGGTTTTTATCATGTGAAAGTGAACGCAAACCGTTTTGACCAGAATTTGAACTTCATAGCAATAACGTTTTCCACGTCAGAAATAATTTGCCACTCTGACCTCTGACTCAAAAATGGGAGATCATAAATATCCGCACAAAAAATTGTTTAAGTGGATGTAAATAAGTAAGGTTACGTTACAATCATATTTTCCCAAAAGTCCGTCCGTCTGTTTTTCTGTGGGTGAGGATTTGATCCCCGGGAAGAGTTTTTTGCAAATTAGTTTTAGACATCCCCACTGAATATATTCTTAAGGGGTAACAAGTCAAGGGGAACTATTCATATGATTATTCATTTTCTTCACCAACTCCTTGCATATCAAAATCTGACATAATAAAATGATATTTTAAGTTCTTTTTTCTCAACTTAATCTTCAGAAAAGAAAACTCGTCCCTTATTTTGAAAGGAGCAAATGCGTTTTTCAACTTACCTCATATCGCAATGTTTATTGGTTGACAACTTGAATATTGGTGTTTTCATTAGTGCACGTTCTGATGTAGTATGGTTGAAAAAATAATTCCTAAGACACAAGATTTTGGGATAAAAAAATATGTCCATCGTTTGGAGGGAAGCTCAATATTTCACTTTTTGAAATGGAAATCTATACGAAAGTTTTAGTCTTCCTTTTTACAGGGCTTAATAAAGGGGTAATTTCTTTTTTCTTGTCTTTTCTGAGGGTAAAAATTGGCGAGGAAGATTAATTTATTTTTTCCCTCTTTTTTTCTCATTTTCTTTTTCTTCAATTGTGAGTTAAGTTGATCAATGTGAGAGAGGTTTATTTAATTCATAAAATGCATTACTAATAATTTTTACTCTCGACCAATCTCGTACAAATCAAAGGAGAATCATTTTTTCCAATTAGTTTTTTTTCCTTTTTAGGTGTGAATGTGTAGGTTTAATGGGTTTTCCCACTTTGAGGGCTGTAGATTGAGAGGTAAATTTTTCCACATTCAATGAATAAAATGCTAGGGAATGTAATCAAAGGGGATCTCTTCTTCACTTTTGGAGGCCAAAATCGAGGGGAAAATTTTTGTCCAGTTTTAGGAGTGGATACTCTAGGGATTTATTTGACCATTAGGGGTCAAAATTGGGAATGGAAGTCTAATTTACCTCTAGGAGTGGATATATTCTTCCTACATCTTGACCTTAAAAATAAAAAATAAAAAGTCTTCCCCTCGATTTTGACCCTTAAATGTCAAAAGAGTTTATTTTTTTTATTTTGACTCCTCAAAAAGCAAAAATAGTCTTCCCTTCAGTTCCAACCCCTAAAAGTGAACATAACCCATCCCTTAGACCCCCAAAAGAACAAAAAATTCCTTTTGATAGTGACACTTACAAGCAAAGAAAATAATTACGCTTGATCTTAATCAATAAATGCGACAAAAATTCCCCTTGTTTTCGACCCTCCCCCCACCAATGTTCTCGATTTAGACCTCTGAAGGAAAAAATCTACCTCTCATTTCTGACTCCAACAAAAAAGCATCCCCTACCCATTTTGAACCTCAAATGTAAAATAAATCTCTTGAATTTCAACAGCTAAAAGTGGACCTCCCTCCCCCACGAATATTTTGACCCTTAAAAGTAAAGAAAATACCCCAAAACTTAAAAGTATAAATGGAAAAGCACTGTCTGCGGCCAAAACCGAAGGGTTGATTTTTTCCTGATCGGATGAGGAGCCAAATTTCGAATTGACATTTTTTTCCCTCCAAAAGAAAATAAGCATTCCCTCTCCATCGTAACAATCATAAGGGGGCGATTATTTCCATTTTTAGAAGAGGAAAGCCAGTTGAAACTTTCAAAATCGCCGGATGAAATTTTTCCTACGTTTTCAGGGGTGAAAATCAAAAGGGAATGTTTACTTTCTTTTTATGGGCTCAAAATGAAGTGGAAACTCATCCTCCTTTTAAACATTAATTCTTTGCCTTTTCCAGCATTTACTCACATTGCTCTCCTTTTAATCCCACCTAATTATACACTTTTTCCATATCACCATTCACATTAGCCAAACCCTTCTTTCTAATTATCCGAACTCCCTTTTTTATATCAACAACCCACTTCTCCGACATTAGTGTCCCTTTTTTCCTAACTGAGTAAAACTGGTATTGAATTAAATTCAACAAATTAAATTGAAAGCTTTTCTGATTTCTATTTCTTTTTTGGAGGGCAGTTTATTCTGTTAGGGTGCAGCGATTAGTTTGGTTATATTAATCACTAAGATGGTAATAAGGATGCTGATGTCGTGATTTTAACGGCTGTTGGTGTTCTTCACATGATATTTTTTATAAATAATAATCATCACGATTGGGAAGAAGAAGAAGAATAAAAAGAAGAAGAAGAAGAAGAAGAAGAAGAAGAAGAAGAAGAAGAAGAAGAAGAAGAAGAAGACGCTATGAGTGATGGCCCTCAGGTCATTTTCCGTGGGCGATTTGGCTTAACTGGAATAGTCAATGCCCGGATGAAGCATATATAATGGAATAAACCGGGCACAAATGGCTTCAGGGCTTCCAAGTAAATCATTTAAATCTTTGCAAATGCCCGAAGCAAAGACAGGTGCACAAAATAAGGGATTCCGAACGCTCCTTTTTTTCATGTTGTGTGGCCAGAAAACACGTTGACTGGCATGTGGGGCATTGGGGTGAGAGGTGAACTTGGGACGATTATTT
>OY735201.1:27258547-27298547 GCA_963457665.1 Thysanoteuthis rhombus
GTTAACACCCGTCGTCGAGGTGCCCAAAGAATGCTTTTTTGCATTTGCACATCAAGTTAATCGTTATCAGTGGGCACTGGATATGAAATCAATACCTCCATCAATGCTTCCACTGTTCAACACCACTGTCATGGAATTAGAAAAACTCCCACAAAATGAAGACCTTGAGATAAGAACCAGTTTAATGTGTCAAACTCGAGTAAAAAATTATACGGGTTGTTGCTGGAGCCCTTGCTAAAAATGGGTGACACTGAACTTTTCGACTGCATGCCAGGAAATCCCAGCATATATGGAATACAGAGAATAGTTCTTACCTCTACTGCACACATTATCAAATAATTTTAGTCAGTGTGAATGTATGTATTACACCCAGCATACATCATTTCATGTATATATGTAGAACCATGATTCAGAAAGTGAGTATTGTTTGTATATGTGAAAGCTCAGCGCCTCTGCAGTTTTTCTTTCTCTTCAAAACCTGGACTGTCGTAACTTACGAAGTTGCCAGGCTTAGGTCTGTAGTTGAGGATTGGCTGGTGACTTACATAAACTGAAATCAAAGCCGCTGCCAACAACAACAACGACACAACAACAACGACGGTAAATAAGACAATAACAACAACGACAACAACAACAACAACATGATGATAATAATAATAATAATAATAATAATAATAATAATAATAATAATAATAATAATAATAATAATAATAATACATGTACCAACTGAGGTTCAAAATCAAATTAAACAGTTTGAATACAAACAACGAATTTTGCGTTTTCAATATAAATAATCTTTTGATTAAAGAATTGAGCAGCCGAAATGGAACATACAAACTAGATGATTAGAAAGTACCTCGTAAGGAAGCTACGGAAAAAAGCTGCCATTATAACAAGGAAACCGTTCATTACGTGTTTTTTTTTTGTTTGTTTGTTTTGTTTTTTTCTTATACAGCAGTATATTTATATTGTTACAGAATTATTACTTTTCTTTCGTTAATTCATGACAAAATGGAGGACAGAAAAATAATTATTTAATTCTTCCGCTGAATAAAGTTCCAGGTCACTGCGAAAGACGTCAATATTTGTGAACAACAAGTGCTATCTGACCCAGCAGGAAATAAGTATTGAAAATGATAATAAATTTCAATTTTTAATAACTGGCTTGAGACTTTTTCCCCCTGGGGAGTGAGATTAGTATTACATAAGGTAAACATTGTAGGGTAAGTATAGAGATATGTTATTTACCCATGTCAGCTCCTGCACAAAGAATGTCCAAAAACATTTATACACATTGTGTTTGTTATAAATTTCAAGAGTATGAATAAATGTTATGAAAATATAAAGAAAGAAAACGATGAATTCAAGGTTTATATTTAAACTAACTCAATTGAACTAATATTCCAGACTTTCTTCGTGCATCAATCGTATTTTGAATGTCAGATCTTTTATTCAATATGTGAGAACATGTGCTCCTCTTCTCATACTGCAAATAGCTGGTAGCTCTAGTTGTCAACTGTTAAAAGGGATAGGCCTCTGGGACCATTTGGCCCATGATTTTGAGGGATTACTTCAGATATCGTGTTCATATCTGTTGAATGGTGAGCTCTAGGGGTGAGGGAATGTTAGGAATATACATAAATTCAAAATTGTAAAATGATAATAACTCCTTTGTCTGGATGTGAATTACCACTTTTGTTGCTACAATTTTGATCAATAGTCCCACTTTGTTTCTCACTTTTTTTTTGACCACCTACTCGACCTGACTTTCTATTGATCAGAGAAGTTGACATGCAGCTGATTAGATATCTCAATTCCAAACAGGGATATGTGTGGAGAGAAGATATCCTTTTTAAATGAAATATCTAGTCATCTACTTACTCAAACTAACACACTTCAACTTTCTCATTTTTTCCACTCTCTCATTCCAAAATTTTATCGCGAACCATTGTTGAGAGATTTACAAGCATTAGATTTTTTGTAATGAAGTTTGTTGAAATTTACAAATAGAAAAGAATACCTACTTTTAATGTCGAAAAAGACAAGAGAAACAAAGACTGGGAGAAAGGATTTTACTAACAAAGTACAAAAGTGTACCTTGCATGAACAAAGCAGATGATTGACTGACATGAACTAGGCAAGTCGGTATATGTGGTAGATAACAGACACGCAGAATTGGACAGAACTTCAGTCAAAAATAATGGCTTCCAATATAAGTAGTAAATGTTTAAATTTCCAGCGATTGAGCAGTATTGTTGGGGTCTGTACTCGTGATACAAACATAGCCAGCCAGACCAACTTGAGAACTTAAGAAGCCTATCAGGACCAATTTCATGTTGGTTGGTGGTTTCTAATAATTGATTTGAAAGTCAATGATATCAATTATTGCTTAAATTAATCCGTCGATCTAATCTAATGGACTCTCTACAACTATTTACATTTATCTTGTTATGGTCTAAAAGACTGAAAAAACACTTGCTATCTTTTCGTCTGGATATCACAGCCAATTTTTGCTTAAAGCAGAGACAGAGCTTTCAATTTGGAGATCAATCATTTATTATTTTCCTGAAAATGACAAAAAATGTGAAATGAACCGATTCACTGAATCAACAATAACGAAATTTTGCTGTTGAAAAATAATTGCTGACTGAATCAAACATTTGAAAAAGAATTCAAATTTCTCAAGCATCTACACAATTGAAAGTGGCCAATTATTGTCGGCTTGTACATTTTTACAGCAACAATATTTCGCCCAGCGTTCTGCTGATTACTTTTACAGACACACATACAGGATCTGTCACATAAACACACACACATAAAGCTTACGCAGACTTTTACTAACACCTTCCCCGAGTCGTTTATCAATGCCATATCATCTTTGCCTTTTTGTGGATGAAATGTTTTGCATAGTGTTGATTATTTTGCATTTCTCTGTTATTTTTATTCATGGCCAAATTTTCAGGTAGCAATAATTTGTCTGGCATAAATAATATTTACAAAAGCCAAAATCTAACAACTACAAATATCTTACATACAACTTTTAATTGTGTTTGAATAGATCGGAATTGGAATTTTATGTAATTTCCATAAATTTTCGAAGTATGGAACTGAAAGTGTATTTTGGAAAAAAAAAGAGGAAATGGCTTCTCGTCTAAGTTATATCCAGCTAGCTTTCACATTACTTTACACCTAGCAACTACAAAAAAATAATGAAATGGAATGAAATAAAAAGGGACATTCAAGTCTATATCTCTTCGAGTATATCAGCTCAGTACAACGTCCACGCGTTCCATATAAATCAAAACACACAGACGATCTCAGCACTCAGTATGTTCCCATTGACGAATGAAATATACGTAAAATATCCTTGCTTCGAAGCTGATTTCTTCATTTGCACATTTTAACATTCTAATATTCATTTCCACTTTCTGTATGCTTCTTTACAAATGCTTTTTAAATCATAACATTTATATGCCACATAATGTTTATTCTGCAACAAACATGCATGTATCTTGTCTTGGCATCTGTTTTTGCAAATTATTAAATACGTAATATTTCTTTCATTTCTGTCTCGCTTGTAATTCTCATGTAGTGTACTATATCTTACTAAAACATTAGCGAAACCTCATATATATATACGTGTGTGTGTGTTCATTATTTAAAAGACACTATGAACATTACATTACTTCTATTGTCAGATGATCATTTAATTTCCCTCCAAACGAATGTCTCCAAAATGTCGCCAATTCAATATCAACAAAGAATCATTTCTCCCTAAATTCATCTTCTGAAAAAGCTGCTAAGAACTAAAAATTGTTTATCTAACATTCAAAGAAACATTTGCCATCATACTTGTCTAACATCATATACAGTATATGTACATCACAAACCCCACATAAATCATGCGTATTCAGCTCTGATTACAAAAATATTTGACGAGCAGTATGAGATAAAGACACATACCTTTTCAATTAGGCTCTGCATGGCCCTGACACTACCTATATGTCCACTGAAAATCCTGTTTTTCTGCCTACAAAAATACATTGTATTATTACTGGAACATCAAAATAACTGTAAGTGTTGTTTTAAACAATGGTTTCCATATGTTATGTGTATCTATGCTCAGATTTCTGATTGGATAATTTGGGTGATGTTTTCATTAAACGTTAATTTTCTAATGATGTTCTACTTGTATTATTTTGATTTTGTTCCAAAGAAATGCATTTAGAGTCGCGTGCACTTTGAACGAAGCACACGGCTTCTCGAAAAATATACTGCATCCCCAATTAGACGGACACTTGAATATATTTGGTGTGGACAGCGGGGGTGTGATAAGACCAACAATGTCGGGAAAATTAGTCTAAATGAAGCAATATAAAATGCGACACCTAGTCTCCGGGTAGTTAGTGATTATTCATTACTTACATTTTTCAGAGAATATCTTATATGCGTCATCGTCCCGAAAAAGAAAGGGTCAAGTGACATCATGTGCTTTGTGTGGGGGTAAAATGCTCCGAGTGCGACTATACAAACACAACATCGAGAGCTCCACCAAGAGAATAAGCGTTTCTGCAGGGTCAGGAGCTTGAAAGGCCTAGCCATATCACTCGTTTTGGTGGGGGCTGACGTGCTTCAAGTGCAACTACACAAACCCAATACCAATAATAACGCCATAAATAAACCAACCTATACATTGGTACTTACATCAGAATATTCTTAACAGACATGCACTAAACAGATTTAGAAAATCAAATGGAGAATTATCGGTATTAACAAAATAAGAAGACCTGGAGAAGAACTAATCGAACTTCAGAGCAAACATTTGCCACAACAGAGTAAAATGGAAACAAAAACAGCCTTTGAATCCAGTCAGAATTCCCAATACCATTGATGCAATCACCCTAAAAGGTGTAGACCCTGTATAGTCAGTGAGTTGCAACAGCAACTTTTTTATCAGATTACATGAAGTCCTTCAAGCTCAAAAAATGGTAAGACAAGGTGATACTAGCTCACCCAAAATATTTACAGCCTCCTTTGAGATGATTTTCAGAAAACTCCACTCGGAGAACGAAGGAAACTGAATCGACGGCAAATACCTGAGTAAACTCAGATTTACAGACGACATCGTTGTTTGTTGCAGAGAACCTCCATGACCTCCAACTAATGATCTATGAACTTCAGCAAGACAAAGATTATGTACAACAAACACGTCGAAAATAGAGGAAAGCCGATCAAATAGATAACAAAAAGCTTGACAAAGTAGACCACTGCATCTCCTTCGTCTATATTCACAACTATTTCATTTTGAAATAAGAAGAGGGTGATTATCAGCAAACTCTCAACAAACGATTTGCCAGTGTAGTGATTTTCATACTAAGAGTGTACACCAAGGCACTTGTTTTATGTCTGACAAAATATAAGTTTGGTGAATAATAATAATAAGTAGCAGGCTTATCTCAAGACCCATCATTTCATATACTTGGAGCAGGGCATTCAAGATTCTGCAAATCAATCAAAAACTGTTGTCGCCTAAAAACGTCGTACACCCTTTCAGTAACTTTTAGCTACTTGAAAATTATAGCTATTTATCATGTCTTATACATGTTGTAATAAAAGTTGTTAAGTTACATGCTTGCTTTTCTGCATTCACATTTTCTTTCTCCGCCGTGCTTTATTTATTCAATTATTTTTACACTATGCTCAATTTTAAGGACGACTGCTCGGGGTAACTGTTTGAAAAATCGCTTGAAGGACTTCTTTAGGCTTCCCAATAGAAATCCTCCAGAACATAGGAAAAACATATGTTCGTAGTTCGACTCTCAACTGATTTGCTTTTAGTAATGATTGACAAATAAATAAATAAAAATTTACAAGATCATTTTTAACTTTGCAATGGGGATCATGTTTTGATATATATGTTTGAACAATCGAATCTACTCTCAAAGTTTTATTTTTTTTCTGTTCTTTGCAGTAAAATAGCTGATATTAATGTTCCATTCCTTTATTAAAGAGATGGAGGAAAGGAAATATTCAATAAAAGCTTTCAAAAATGATGTTATTGATTAATGAAGAAATACTGAATGGTTGATATTTTGATTAACAACTAAGTTGCGTGTAAATACATTTGTACTTTTCATATTGAGAATTGATTTTTTTCAAAAAATGATATTGATTTTATCATCAAAACAGCCATCCATCATTTAATAAGACATGAAATGTCAACCAAAAGAGAGTAGTCTCACTGATATCTTTGGAAATTTGCAATGACTATAAATTGGAAAGTGGTATGATCTGATTTGAAAATATTTCTCCTCTTTTTTAATTACGAGCCTCATGTTCAAATCCCTTTTGCTTCTTTTAATCCACTGATTCATGGGGGACAAACTATAAATTGTAATTTCGTTATTTTCTGAAATGATGGATTCAATGATAATGCATATTTATCTAGATATTAACTAATCAATACGTCACTATTTTTTAAGTTTTAACACATCGTATATATTATTTGGGAATTTTTTGTGTTTTGTTTTTTTTTTTGGTTTTTTGGTTGTTATCAACATAATGTTTCTCTTATCATATTCTTTGGTCTTCCTGTATCGTCTGTTATTTCCTTGATAAAGCATTTTAATTTTTCGAAATATGATTTGAACTATTTCTTTCAGTGTTATTACTACTAATCCATTACTGCTGATACCTATGGTGATCATCTTAGGTAGGAGAATGCATTTTTTTCGATTTTTTACATCCCTGGGGTTTCTCAATAGTTGTTATTTGGTCTGGGATTTTCCCAGTTTTTGAAAAGGCCCGATTCAAGGGTGACACGATTCGAATGTCTTTTCAGAGGGGTACCTTCCCCCTTCACTATGTTACTGCTTGCATTGATGTTGCCATGGAAGCAACGTTCTTTATTATTATCATTGAATTAATAACATAATTTTTTCGTCGATATAGTATCCCGCCTGTCCGTATTGTCTTGGATTCTGAGAAAATATGTTTTCATTGTTTTATGTATCATTCGTAGAATTTGTTTTCTCTTGTTATTAACACAATGTCTCAGAATTCAAATTCTTCAGCGTACTTGAATAATATATTGTAAACATTTATGAGAATGTGCTTGGAAATGGAGATCTAAGCACATTCTAAATTCCGGACACAAATATAGACTCTTTGGAAGCCTAATTATCAATAGATCTAACCGTCATATTATCAATAACAAAAAAGAAGACAATAATATGGAAATCCATGGAATTATAAAAAAAAAACACTCCATCTCAGAACATTAAACAATGCAAAATTGATTTAAGAATGCACAGACCAAAACGTTGTAGGGAAAAAGAGTTATAAAGCAAGTAGCTGGAATAAATGGAATACTGAGAATAGTTAATCTCATGATTGAATTTCTGCTAAAATTATATTCAATAGTAGATAACAATGGAGGCTGCCAGAGATTGGAAAATATCTAGAGGAATTTGGAATTTTTGAAAGTATTATAAATTGATTAATGCACAAGATTCATCCAATTATTTCTATTTTAGAGGTTTCATCCGAACTTTTGCACCCTTTATCAATCATGGATACATAAGATTATATGAATGATTGAGAAAGTTGAAGATTATGATCATTCTATTGTTTTCAAACAAATAGGTATAATATTCGATGGACCCAGATTTCATATTCCATTAAATCGTCCCGAATTCATGATAAATCTAAAAGAAAAGAAAGGTAGATAAACAGGTAACCTCATAAAATATCCGATTACATGATAAAATCATACATGAATATCACGGCAATGATTTTCATTTGTGGTTCTAGATCCATTATCATTGTCTGTTAATGACATTTTAAACAATGCAGCGTATTGTTCGTTGAACCAAAATTTTTAATGAATTATCTAAATCACAGAAACTAACGATTTAGGACTCGTGATAGGGGAAAGAACACCGAAACATGAATAAGGACTACATTTGTATGATTAAAATGTGGCAACCCAGAATTTATAGAATTGGTAATCAATTTCAATTAAAATGAAAATCAGAAAAAGCACGTCTTTTATACAAGTACCCATTAATGAAAGTTTTATCCAAGTGATATTCTGAAAATGACAAGAGTGAATCCCGTTCGTAGAACTATATATGGGCATAAAAAATGTGATATATATATATATATATATATATATATATATATATATATATATATATATGTATATATATATAAATATATATATATATATATATATATATATATATATATATAAATTCCTTCATATACTAATTGACTGATATGAATATTTGTATATGCATGAGATTATATCCGTATTAACACACACATATTTGTGTTCATGTGTGTATTCATACGAAATAAGGCATATCCACACAGACCTATTCTTGTTCCAAAACACATATGCGCACGTACACAGCCACATACACACACACATATATATACATATATATACATATATGTATGTGTGTGTGTGTGTATTCACATGCGTTGATGATATACATATGTACTTAAATAAACTCAGAAGCATTTCCACAGACTCTGATGCATGTATATTAAAATGCAATCAGAGAAAGCCAGTAATTTAAATGTTCTAAATGAATAAATGGTGAAATTCATCGATATTTGACATCCCAATAAATCAATTGAAATTTCCGATAAGTGCATCTAAAAGCGTTGCTACAAATGAAAATAACACATTAAATTTATTTTTCTGGTAGTTGGAAAAAAAAGTTTTGCACCTAAGTTTCAAGGTAGTGAAATATACAACATAATTCAGATTATCAATATTACCTTAACTTTTCAGTTGTAAGTGAATTCTCAAAATACATCAGATTCATGAACAACAAGTACCGATAGATTTGTAAACAATTCGAAACTTTATTGACGAAAAATACGTATATTATCGTTATCTTTGTTGTTTCCATCATTGCATTTTGTCTTTTGGGACATTTACATGTCTTCGAAAGAAAATGTTTCCTGCAAGTTTCCATTATTCTAATTTCCACCTTCAGATCGATCCCTATGGCTAAATGGTACGTCAAGTTGAATATTTTTATTCATTCAAAATACGATGTCTACATACACAGTAGCTCAATATATACACACAATTAGCCGGGTAATAGTCAGGTTTGTTACAAATCTAAAAATTGACTAACTTCTTACCTATACGGAAAGAAGAGATATTGAACAAGTGTAGTCAATTAAGATGCCCTAGGGTTCTATCTATTTTCAAATGTGCCTGTGTTTGTTCATGTGTTGTTGCTGTTTTTGTTTGCTTTGTTGTTAGTTCGTGTGCGCAAAGCCATAGCGTTTTATCTAGACTTAAAAATTGGAATGAGTAACTCGCACGATTCCTTTCAAAAATTAAGTTTTGGACTAAAAAAACTATTTTTTGGCTTGTTTCGGGCCTAATTCAGACAGTTTTTTTAATCAATTCATGTGTTTGTTCCAGTGCTTGTAACCATATTGTATAATCTTGAGAATAGGCAACAAAACACTGTTAGACCGCTTCTGAGAGAAATATATTTGATTTTTATTAATCATCATTCAATTTTTTCAGGTGTGACGGACGGGAAAAAATTGTGATATTTTTTCAAAGTATGATAGAAAAAAACGAACAAAATTGTTGCTTATTATATTTGACCTTTAATTTCAATTGTTTCGAGTCTCTCCCCAACAAGAGCAGAACTTTTATCGTCGCAAACTAGAATTGAAAATATCTGCTAATTTATCTCTTGTAATTGTGTGTCTATTGTATTCGTGTAATGTGTATCATTGTGCAAGCGGCATTGTATAAATCTCTAGGCATAAACTTCATCGTTGATGTTATTCCCATAAGGAGAAATCAAAAGATGTTCTGTCAGGTTGACGTATGAGTATTCAATACTTCTTCCCCTTCCGAGCCATCTGCTTGAACAGGTTCAGTTGTGATAACCAGAATCATACGTTCAACTATGTGTCCACCATCTGAGGTAGTTGTAGCACAAATGTTTGGAAGAGGAAGGAACTTAAAGAGCATGTAGACTCCATTCGAGTCATTTGATTCTCATACTTGCAAAATAATGCTATATTGGAATATCAACATAAACATGTATACAACTTTCTTTCGCTATTCTAAAGTACAGCGTTGTACAAAAACCTTTTTATTGCGAAAATATCGTAAACGAAGATGGAAGTACTATTAATGTACATGAGAAAAGCATTTGAATCAGATCAAGTCCTCTGGTATTTTCCTAAAAAAATGCCGAGTTTGGACATCTTATTATAATATCATTCGTAGCAGATAAAAAGAATGATCGTGTTTTTTTAATTATGTTCTACCTTTCAATGACGTCACACTTTTCACTGACATAACATCTCTTCGTTCTTTCCTCTTTCGATTGTTTAAAATGCATTGGACCAACTGACAGATGGATCAACCGACATAAAACTGTCTTATAGAGATGTGTAGATACATCTAAGAATCTATCGTCACAATGATATGGAGTTTTCAATCCCAACAATTTTCAAACTCTTCCTCATTATCACAATGATGAGAAGATTTCCTATCTTTGATGATCTTTCGATCTATGATAGGCATTTCAAACTTTCGTTTACACAATTTAATCTCTATTTTTTGATATTTTGGCCTATTCGCACTATGGCCTTCGTCGAGTGTAAAATGTATTATCCGTAGGGATAGATAGTCTGTCTTACCTGATATTACATTGGCCGAAATTTGTCACCATTGAAGAGAGGGACAAGAGATTATACTGTCCATAAAACATTCGTATCTTAATGACTCAAAGTTGCAGACATGAATCAACTTGTATATATTTAAGCTTTCCCTTGCAATCCAAATTAAGGGAATTCTATAAAAACATTTTGTTTCCGAAAATAGAATAAAACAAAAATGCAAATACTATTAACTAACAAGAGAAACGTATTTCAATGTTTAATGTTAATGACTCTTCTCAAAGTTGAAGAAAATGAATCAGCATATATGTATACAAGTTTCCATCGCAATCCAAAGAGAGAGTTGTATAAAAACTATTTGAATGAATTGCATAAAACAGAGATGTAATCATTAATAATTCACATGGTAAATATATTTAAATATTTTATGACCTTTGAAATGCGTTAAACTGCATCATTGAAGGTTTGGTTGATTAGGGGACAGTAGACTAAAATGGAAGAGAAAAAGAGGAAAACAATCTGCTGTGCTTTTTTTAATGTAAACCTGCACACAGGTTTATTTTTTCTTTCGGCTTTTGGCGTTAAACAAACTTATGAAAAGGGGGAATATCGGGAAAAATTGAAATCTTATGACTATTCAGGTATTCTATAACGTTGATTGTGTCGGGGAAATATATCTAAGACGCTACTATAACGATTTATAATTGCTGAAATTAGCATATTTTTGTCGATGTATGGAATTTTTTTTTTTTGCGCAGTTACTGTTTCGATCCAGGGAAGGGGTAACAAATTTGATGGATTGCTGGAGAGTGCCAAATCTCCAAATGCTCTCTCTGTTGGGAAGTTTCAAGATGATTTATAAGAAAAGATCCTGTATTTTTGAAAATTATAGTAATGGATCTTTGAAGTAAATGAGACTTTAGTATATATTGGTATACTACATAAAATTTCATCTTTTCTAGATTATGGACAAATATGAAGCCTGAACCCCGATAACCTTTGGACGCACGCATTTTATAGGCTAATCAAAACCCCCTCCTGACATCAAAAAAATCATCAGGGATGTCTGATCGCAGTTTTCTTGAAATAGTGAAATGGAAGATATAAATGGAATTATTTCTTGGGGGTGTTTAGAATCTATATTTCCTCTGGGAACTCAGGAAAATCTTTTTTGAAAGTGTACCTCTTTCAGTGAAGTAATCTCATGTAGAACCTTATGAAATATATATGAAACTAGCATTTTTAGGGAACTCATGAATGACCACAATCCATAAATACTACTTTTTACCTCATAAGACAAGTAGCAGTGATGTTGTCTATTTACTTTGAATCATGGATTTATAATTTAAAAACAAAAAACAACTACACAAATGATAAAAGTAAGGGACCAATTAACAAGAATGTTTTTGTGAACTGAACCCCACCACAAAAAAAATACCTAGGGAGAGGGATATAGGGAGAAAAAAGTTTCTTTAACCATTGAGGGGACACTGTTAGCGAAATTCCAAATTTAAGCTTTGAAGTCTTATGGCTTAGGAAAGTCTGGATAGATAAACACAGATAAATATAAATGTCAGAACACATAAATAGCTTGAATGGATAACAGTGAATAAACTAGTCAGCTGTGGGTTGCAATTATCAATATTTAACAGCGATTAAGATTTCTTCCCGTCATGTCACTTCGAAATTCTTGAAAGATTTATATCGTAAGAAGATTCAGTATCTACAATAGCTGTTCGGAGGTTGAAATTCGTAAATTTACGTTTAATGTGAGTAAATAGTTTAAGCACAAACAATAAAAAAAACAACTGAAGCGCATATTTATGATAGCAAAATAATAAATTTTTTACGTTAATCAAAAGTCAGAGCCATTTCTTTGTTTGCTGTTTCCTATCAGGCTGAAGTAAACTGAAAGAGAGGAATGGAGCGACACAATATTAATGTCTCTTATGTGTCTGCGTACGCCAAAGCGAGAATCTAACTGTCCGTCTGTTTGCGTCTACTAAACTACAGTTAATGCTGCTAATGATATATTCGCAGGAGTACAAAAAACTAATTATCGTGAATAAAACTGATGATTTTCTTATATCGAAAATTATACTGCCAACTTTAGTTGCCTGATTGTTCCAATAATATTTTCTTGAAAATGACCAAAATATGATTATTCCTAAAAAGAATCTACTATGAAATAGATTTTGTCTGAGGTATGCATTTGTTTGTTTTTTGCTTTGTTTTTTGACGAATACATTTTCAATGTTGGTATTTGTATGATTTATCCATTCGTCAATAACCTCGTGATTCTTGACGGACACTATAGTAGTTATTATTGTAAGTACATGAGTCGGAAGAGAAAGATAATAAGTCAATAAACTGAAGATGGTCCTTCAATTTTTGGATGTATATAAATATATATATATATATATATATATATATATATATATATATATATATATATATATATATATATATATATATATATATATATATAATGTGTACTGTGAAGAGTGAGACAGACTCGGGAGTAAAGTGCTGAGAGGTAAGGTTAATTAATCCTTTGATGTAAATTGTCCGGACATGTTTCGGGATTTTTCCCATCTTCAGTGGTGTTTGCTGCGTGAGTATATGTTTTAAGTTCCCATGTGGAACCAGAGTACACTATCAGGAGCTATGCCTTGTTGATAAAATGTGTTATAAGGGCTGGTGGAGGCCTCCTGCTGAGTGGGAGAATGTCCAGTTGGGTATCAAGTCTTTGGATAAGCAGCAGCAGTTGGTCTTGGGGAGGGCAGAGTATGTCAGGGTTGTGGGGAGTGATGTGGAGTTACATTTTTTGGTATGTTAGGGATAGTGTAAATGGAGGGGTGGTGAGGTCAAGGAGCTACATATATATATATATATATATATATATATATATATATATGTGTGTGTGTGTGTGTGTGTGTCTGTGTGTGTGTGTGTATCAAACTTACAGGATATGGGACTTACCAGTTTATATATGAAGAGAGCCGTCTAATAATCATTTAGTCATGATTTTGAACCACGGTTGGTCCACACCTAAGCCCATTTTTTTTTTGTAGGTTTTTCTATGGTTGTAACATTATCTTAGTTGAACCGTATTACAAGGATCAAGGACTCTAAGCACCTTGCCATTCCCCTATGGTTAGAGGGAAAGGAGGATTCATACCTATCTCAGGGTCATTGGTGTGAGATGAATCCACACATTTCCCATGGATATTAATGAGAACTAAATGCAAGCACCTTAGCCTGAAACACGAATTTGATCTACTAACTCCGATTCCCAATCCGGTCACCGTGTCGCCACCCTACACCCACTTTTGAGATTCTGCATTGGAAATTATGATTTTTATCGATGTTCGAACACTGGCCGACTAAAATGTGCAAAAGACCAGGAGGGATTTTGAACGATCACAATTTTTTGTATCTTGATATTTGTTTTTGTTTTTTTTTTTTTCACTCGTCTCAGATGTATTAAGGAATCCTTAGGAATTCCTGATCGAAAACTTTTACAACTGAGCAAGGCACTGAAATAATAGATTTTCAGTTAGAATACACGTCAGAATAAACGTTAATTCAAGGGGCATAGTTTCGTTACTTGAATGTCAGATACCGCTATCTGAGATCACGATTCATCGTTTGTTTCGACTCTTTCGAGAATAACGAACACCAACGCACAGGGAGAACATGTTTTGTTTAGTTATTTGAAAATCGTATTCGTGTGCAGAGGTGGAGATATCCTGCAAATTTTTCTGCAGAATCAATGATCATAAAAATGCATGAACTGGTGGGCATTTGAAAGAAAGAATTCCCCCTAAATTAGGTTTATACCACTGTTTATTCATCTAACTTGATAAAAACAATTTGAAAAAAAAAGAATCATTAAAATTGAATGGATATGGATGTTTTGAAACCACTTCGTGACTTTTGCATCACCCTGTATGAGATAGACGAAAACAGAAACGAGAACAAATGAAAACTCAAATAAAAACGAAAAGGAGAGGGAAGAAAGGAAGGGAGATAAGTGCCATTTGGTCCATTGTAGTCATCTCAATCTAATCAGTAATAGAAAACGATGGTAATATTCTCGACGTCCCCAAGGGTAAGCTACGGGACTTCATCGTTCTTTAATTGCATTATTCAAAGCGTAAGATCCGAAGGTTATATAATGGCTATTCCCTTGCTGCCACTACCGTCGTACCACTTAAGGCTATATTCCTACCCCACATGTACGTTAGATCGGAGCAGCTATTTGTCAGAAACATTAATGGTCAGCATCTGTGTCATTGACTGTTTGCTGTCGTAGCAATAATGGTGGCCCAGGGCGCCATTGGAGTCTCTCTGAGAGGATGACTACTTCCTTTCTGCCTCTGAAGCTTCTAGAGTGTTCCATGTCTGGAGAATTCAGCAATAGACATTTAAAGGTTCGGAGGGTAAGTGGGAAGATGAGTAGATCTCTTTAAAATCTTCTATTTACCTTGGGATAAACCAGCCAATTCTTCCCTGAGACAACAGCATCGGTAATACATAAAAGAAGAGGGACCACATGTCAACATAATGTCCTTAAGTGGTCAATTAAATCATGTTACGACCATTTTTAAGCTAAATTGGCTTGCTTAGTCGCCCGAAAGAAACTGTCACGTGACTGACATATTTTGGAAGTGTGTCTTGGTTAGGGGTGATCAATTGAAAAAATTGAAAAGAGACGATCTGTATATGAAAAGCTTCCGTCACCTTTTGTTGAGCAGTGATCACTGAAGATGTTTGTTTGAAAAAAAACGAGCCGACAGAAAGTGATCAATTTAGCATGAGTTTACATTGGGAACTGAACTCGATACAAAAATTTCATTTGGTGAGGTGTCTTTCAAAAGACAGATTTCTACTTGGCACACTATTGAATGGTTGTTTGAATTTTCAGTCCTCTAGCTCCCTTGGTGCAGCCTGTACACATGAAACATACGTACATACATACATACATACATACATACATACATACATACATACATACATACATACATAGTCAGCTACCCGGGCAAACTCAGAAAACAGAAGGCACCCGTATTGACAGATTTGGTGGCAGTTTTGACTTACTGTTTCTAATTGGTTTTGTGATGTCTTTATGGATTTTATTACAGTGCAAAGCACCTCTTAGAAATCCTTATGCACAATCAATGAATGCCAGGATTCCCGGTAGAATCCTCTTGCGAAATGTTAAATTTCACAATAACCTGCATTTATCTCTCAGAATGAATAAGTACGGGATTTTCTTAAAGTTTTAAGGAGGGTCATTAAGAATCGATGGGATTTTCCAGACGATTGAAGTCCTTTGTGATGTTTGCAATGTTAACACAGTGTTTCAGCCAATCCATCCTACAGCCTTTTTCATAAGTATATGCGAATATAATGGTGATAAACTGGATTTTTTTCTCTAAAGCTTACCACATAAGATTCTTTACTTTCAATGATTGAAAAAACTGAAAAAAGGTTCATGTTTACCCCCTTTACACTCGGCGCTACACTTTAAGCAGGCAGTCGAATGAAAGGATTGAAAGGCTTGGTAGAATTGTTATTTCAACCACATAAACAAGGACTTCAATCTCCCGAAACACTCAGTGGAAGTGACCCACGTATATGTGGACAATACTAAACATTCCCAGTTCGTGCAAATAGTGTCGCAAATCAGAGCAACACACAACCCTCCACTATCAATGAAACAGAGATCTTCTATAGTGGGGCAACTGACAACCCAAGACTGGACATTATATATTGTTTTAACACTCACAACACGAATCCAGGAGCACCTAAATAACCAAGTAAACATATGACCGTGTATGAAAGGAGGATCATCTCATTAAATGTTCTCAATTTCAGGAATCGTGATGACTGCTTAGAATAATAATCATAACAGCAAAGAATAGGTCTAACATTACCAACAGTAATGTAACTTGGATCGTGAATCTTATTCATCCTGTGGTATCGATGATATTGGACCCATGTACAAGATTGCAAAATTGCAAGATGTACTTGTTGCACTCGTATAGTCCAAAACAAAAGTTTCTTGAATATTGACAAGAGTCTTCGAGAGTTGATGCTTGAGTTTAACACCTGGAAATCTATGTTTGCAAGTCAGATGCTACGTCATTTATTTTTTCTTATTAGATATTGAAAAAAAAAATAAATGAATGTGTCGACACATATACTAGTGAGTACATATCCTATAAAGGATTAAAACAAATGTTTAAAGCATCCATTACAAGGTTTCTCTTTGGCAAAAGAGAGATGTGCGTGAGAAATCCTACTAATAGGTTACACTATGTTAACACATGGTACCCGCTGGAACGAGAGGTTTGCCCAAAAGATAAATTGAGTGGAATAATCAGTGAGTTGATGATCCAAACCAATTACGTCATCCAAGTAAGACAGGCATCTTTCTGATTGTATACATGGCAACGGATCAAGAGTTGAAAATAAAAGAATGTGACCGGATAGAGAAATATCGGGAAACAAAATGGCTTCAGATCATGAGGTTATACCAATAATGAATAGTGCACGTGGAAATATCTTCAAAGCACATGGCAAAAAAGTCAGATTATCCTTGAATCATGCTTTACCCTTCCATGGAACTTGATTAGTATTCATTGAGAACTATTAGAGATATTGTATGAGCAGGTAGAAACATATACAGGAATGTAAACAAGAAAAGACTGAAAAAATCGCAATCGAAAACCAATTTCTTGATCCACCCTTAGATGTGAATACTTTTTACTGCTTCGGTGGCCCATCCTGCCATAAAATTTGATTTACATTCATTGATAACTTTTAGAGAAGTTGTATGGACAAACAAAAGCAAATACAGAAATATACAAAGAAAAAAATCGAGAAATATCTCCCTATCAAAAACGGATTTTGGATCCACCCAAAAATGTAATCACATGTTCTTTAGTAAATGCTTCGCCCTCTAACCAAATTTCATCTCAATTTATTGATAAATTCTTGAGATATTGTATTGACAGTCAAGAGAGAATACAAAAATTCATGAAAAATACCCCACAAAAATATCTTGTAAATCAAAAACAAATTCCTCGATTCACCTCAAAATGTTGTCATTTCTTTTTTTCTTCTGACGATTTGCAATACACTTCAACAATATTTTATTAGGATCCATTCAGAACTTTTGTTTGTATCATGTAGACGCACAAGAGTGGATACAGAATTACATAAAATATCAAAACAGAAAATATCTCTCAATTTGAAAATATTTTTTAATCCACCCTAAGATATACTCTCTTATTCCTATCGCTGGCTTTACTTCTCCTAAAATTTTCATTGAAAACCTTTTGAATGTCGTATAGAGAGGTAGAGGACTTTTTTCTTACTTATCCCTATTTGCTCATTCCACCACAAAAAGTTCTTCAATTTCAAATGATTTTGTGGTCATGATGGCCTCAAGATAGAAAAAAAAAGAGTGATCAAAATTAGAGCTGAGTCTGGCAATTTTCATTGGGGGATATTTATAGTTTTGATAAGTTCGAAATATTGCCTAACGTCTGTTTGCTAAAGACAAACCGTTTTGGAATGTCCATATACATTGAATTGTTCGGAACAGCCTGAAATATCATTACGAGAAATATTATGCTTTTATCACAAAGTGAACAATATTGTTTAAATTCTGCACTGGTCGCCTGGACTATGAGACGAATTCAGGGCACAAATGTGTAGCCCTAGCGTCAGCATGTTAAGGTTTTCGAAGTAAGATCTGGGGTAAACTCTCACTGACACCCAAGTTTTACAAATATAAATCTATCCGTCACTGTGTTTCTAAGTCAAGAGCTACGGTGTGTTTTTACTTATCCGATATCGAAAAAAGGAAAATAAATGAATGTGTTGACTTATATTATAGTGTGCACACATCTTATAAATAATTTAGAGAATTGCTTGACACATTTGTCACAAGTTTTCTCTTTGGCAATTGTGCTGTATGCAAAAGAATGATTTATAGGCTATAGGTATTCCATTTTGCATTGTTATATTCTATAATTCGCGAAAGACCCTGCGACGTTTTCAGCACAAAAATGCTGTTTAAGAGCTTAACACAGAGAAACGTTTAGAATTTCAAATCACTGATGCTTGAAATGGCTCTCGTTATCATATTGTAGTTTTCCTTTTTTTTTACATAGCAAAAACTGATAATTTTGAGATGAATATTATTTTTTTCACATTCATCGTGTTTGTTTGATATGGTTTCAATTTTGTTTCTCGTGTTGAGGTGATAGTACATACAAAGTAAACTTTTCCTGGGTAAAATGCATTGTATGTGACTGAAACCCGTTGTATTATTTTGAGTACTATATAGATAATTGTATGTTATTTGCTTTCCAAACGTCAGCGTGCCCGTCAAAAAAGTTAGCCGATAACATTGAATCATTTCTCAAGTCGTGGTTTAACGACCGCTAGCCCAAAGCTTTACAACCATAAGACCCACATATCCGTGGATAACTTCCAGAGGTGCAGGTATTTTAAGCTAGTACCTATATCTGTATGGATTTTAGCTTCAAGAACAAAGACAAAAAGGGTGATAAGGCCAATACGGGAATGACATGTCGAGTCCCAGTGTCTTCATCGTGAGGTTCCACAAGTAGGACTCGGGTTTTACGTCTATTCTCAACATTTTTTTCTGTTTTTTTTTTTATTTTGTTTTGTTTTTCCTCCATTTTGAAAAATTGGAGATAGTCAAGAAGACTATCCGTCACCATTTTTCCTCGTCAGCAGCTTGCTTGCGTTTTTTCACTAACGGTCGTGGTGACTGCAGGAGCACAAAATCTTCTTTAAGTAGTCATAGAACCTCCTCTGTGACCCTTTACCGAACAGTAAATCATTGTTAGACGATATTCTTCAGTTTATGACACATTGACTGTATAGAGTAGGTGTATCTTGTGGAGAATAGCTTCCAGGGTTATGACTTTTGAAATCCGGGGGAATTAGGTGAAAGTAATGAAGCCGCTCCAGTGCACAAGGGGATATAAAATTTTCAAACGTGAAATATGTGATGCCCTATGCTAGATTAAGCACTTTGTTATAAAGTCCATTCCCCGATGTCTGATATGTCAAAACCTGAAAGTATTCACAAATATCAATGGTGTAGAGTCCTTCTGCTCATACTACGCAGTCAAAAATATTGTTCATGTCCAACATTACTTAAAATAGGGGAAAGCAGTAGATATGTGTGTATTTGCCGACGTGTTAAACGAAGAGGAAGAAACTATGATATCAAATCACGGTGGATATCGTGTATTATCTTATTTCATTTACATCGATAGTGAAAACAAATGTAGGATCACCCAAAGAAAGGAAGCAGAATTTTGAAGAGATTCAAAAGTAGAAAAGGTGAACTGGTGGGAGGAAGATGGTAGCATCCTTTGGTCTTAATTCTTTGAATGCTACTTTTCAACATTGAGAAGTGATTCAATTGTTTTGCATATTGAATGGACTGTGTTTGTGGCATGGTCATCATAGACAAGAAATACGGAATTCATGTTTATGTTTATTCAAATACAAGAAAAACCTTTTTATATCAACGATGGTTTGTTCAAATGAAACATTCTGCTCATGACCCCCCCCACATATATATATATATATATATATATATATATATATATATATATATATAGATGTGTGTGTGTGTTCGTGTATGTATGTGTGTACGTATGTACGTATGTATTTATATGCGTGTTTGTGTAGTCATGAACAGAATCAGCATTTGCAGGGTGAAGGATACTATGTGGGATTGATTTGGGAATTTATCTCTAAAACAAAAAAGCATTTAGGATCACAGAACACGCACACCATACAGATCAAGATAAAAATCTGTTTTCCTAGCGTGAAGTTGCTACTTTGACTACAGATATATATCTATCAACATTGTTAGGATTCCTCACCTCGATATCTGAATTTCACTAAGATGTGCAGTGCTTGTCGTTGGTAATAAAAATTGTGGGGTCTGTATATCAGGCATTACATGAAATAGATTAACCAGATTTTCTCCAGCAAGCCGCATAGACAGGCAGCAAGTAAGTTCATATGGATATTTTCAAAAACACTAACTATATCAGCCTATCATTCCGTTCATAAAGTGGGCACATCACCAAAAAGAAGTAATCGAATATAATAATGAAATAAAACATGCAATGCAACAATGATCTTTACTACGTTTTATTCTCGTAAATAATTTACACTCACCGACTCAAGTCCCTCCGTTGTAAACCCTGCAGTGGTCACTAATCCTTTTATCGAATAATAAATTCTACGAAAATTGCCTGCTTCAAATACAAACCTTCTGGACAAAACTATTTACGACTTTAAGAGCATGTGTACGTTCTGAATTTTGCAGGTTTTTGGAAACGTATACGAGAGAGTAACCCCATGGGAGATTGCCTGGTCATCTAATTGGTTGCAGAGTCATATAAAGACAGTGGAAACTGTTCTAGAGATATGCAAAATTGACTTGATATTTCCTGATGATACTCGTACAAAAGCAGCCAGTTTCTGAAATAGATAAACCAGATTCACTTTGACAAGCTGTATGGATATGCATCATACGGACTCATATGAATATTTTCACAAACACAAAGCGTGTCAGCATATCATTCCTTTCACGAGGTGGACACGTCGTCGCATTGAAATAATCGAATATAATGTTATTATAAATAATAGAACACCCAGTACAACAGTGATCTTTATTAAGACACTGTCCATTTTATTCTTGTTCATAATTTATACTGACCGACTCGAGGTACTTCGCCAGCTGCCCTGCTATGTTCTCTAATCCGTTTACCGAATAATAAAACCCGCAACAATAGCCTGCCTCCAATTACACACCTTCGGGAAAGAACTATTCTGCGACCCAAGCCCACACGTGCCGTCTGTATTTTGCAGGTCTTTGGAAACACATGCAGCTTAACTGAATGAAGCTGAACTAATTTGCAGTTGATAATGTCTATAAAGAGATTGGAGCACCTGGTCATTAGGCATTTGGTTGCTGGCTGAGGCAGGTGGGCTGGCCGCTGGTTCTCGCCTTGCTGATCAAAGACAATCAAGCCGTCCTTTGATCTGTATTGGCCTCTCGGGAAAATATGTAATGGCGACCGTGTCTCTATATTGATGATTTAAAGAAGAAAATGGAGGCGCGAACCACAGGAAAAAAAAACGAAAGAGAAAAAAGTTGACTAATACATATTTCCACTTATTTCGCCCAACACACGCTCACAGAAAGAGTTATATATTTGCAAGACTGTGAATATAAATAGAATGGTTTGCATAAAACAAAGAGAGACAGAGACAGAGATAGATAGATAGAGAGAGAGAGAGACAGAGAAATTTACTACTTTTTAACCATGTATAAATACAAATATACGTGTGCGTGTAGATTCAGAAATGGAATAAAGAAAGAAAAAAGAGTTGATCTGCACATCTATCCACTTACCCAGTGCCACTACATACTTACGCACATATACATATACCTTTCGTTAGACTATGCATATGAATGTGAATCAGATAATTTGGATTAAAATATGGATTGCATTTACAGTCCTTTATAATATTTAGCATGAGTTTGGCACCAACTCAAACGCAGAGAGTGTGATCCATGAATGTTAGACATGTTGGACTAGAATATTAACAGCGAACATCTGTTACGTTTTTTGCTTCTTATGCTGCAGACACTGGCAATTGGTTCCGGTGTTAAGTAAGCAACTCCTAAAGCCAAGGGAAGGGCCACAAGTTATAATTGATATGAACCTCAAAACAAGCGGCATTAGACTAATATTTTGTTCTCAAATCAAACCTTGAGAGCTGAAATTTTAAGATGTTGTAGCAAAGACTTCCCGGAAGGTATAAGCCAATATCTGATGATGATCATGGCGTACATGAATAATTCAATTAACAAATTGAATCAAACATTTGTTCACATTCAAACAGTGTATTTAAACCTAGCTACAACATATCAAAATTGCAGCTATCTAGAGAGAAAACTAAGTGAAGTTAAATTCACATAATAGAAGTTAGTTGTCAGTGGTTTCACTTCCACGAGAATAAAGCGGTTTATCACTTTTGCATTTTCTTCTGCCGTGTCAACCACTTTTTCTTTCTCTAATCCCTGTCCTCTCTCTCTCCCCCTCTCTGTCTGTTTCTCTCTTTCTCTCTGTCCCTCTCTTTCTGTCTGTCTGTCACTTTGTCTCTGTCCGTCTGTCTGTCTGTCTGTCTGTCTGTCTCTCTTTCTCTCTCTCTCTCTCTCTCTCTCTCTCTCTCTCTCTCTCTCTCTCTATATATATATATATATATATATATATATATATATATATATATATATATATATCTCGAAGTTTATAACTATGTTTGCCTATCCCACTAGGCTAAAATCTTGCATGTGGAAAGCTTTAGTTTTGTATAACTTTATATTTCCTAATGTCGGAGAAAATAAGACAATGGAGTTTTCAAAGGTTTTATTGGATATTTCAATATTCAATGAGAGTATCCATTTAAACTAGATCCCGCCTTTTCTATCCTACTCATAAAGATTATTCTCGTCTCATATACGTGAATTTCATCTTTTCTCTTAGAAAAAAATGTTTCAGTCGGCTCTCTTTCAGCATGCCATTAATCAAATTCTATCTTTTTTCAACTTTATGCTGACGTTTTTGCTGTTTTCAAGAAAAGACATTTTTTTGATTAAATATCACCAAGCTTAAAAAATGGAACTCCCGACTCTGAAATAAAAGTAGATAATAAAGTAATTTTGCCTCGTTGATTTCACGGTATTTTTGATCATAGTAAACAAATTTATCTTCATTTTATATTTTTATCTTATTTTTATTTGTACATTTTGTGGGGATTTTACTTTTTCTAATTAAAGAAAAAATGAGAATGAAAAGTAAGAAGATTTACCCTCTATTTTCCCATTCAAACAGTAGAAAAACATTCCTTTAAAGAAAAAAAAAAAGAAAGATTGTCAGCTGAGAGTTACTCCTCTGGATAATTCTTCATCTTATGACTCAGCCAGTCATGTTATTTTTGTGATTACTGTTTATTATTGACATCTGTATTGCATTTCATATTGTAATTGTACTTTATATTGCATTGTATAAAGGGGATTCAAAGAATAATGAATTTTAGGATTAAAAAACTGTTTCTGTTTGTATTGTTTTATCATAAATACTCTGACACTCGTAAAGTTAAAACAGAAATTGATGATATTAAAATAGCCTGATCAATAAAATAATGATTTTGAATATCTTCTATGCAGGAAAATCGGTATGGAATTCATTCAAATACATCCTTGCTCTAGAAATTACAGATAAACTTCGTTATACCGACAAAACGTTTAATTTTTTTCTGAAAAATGTATGTTTCATGATTCAATCAGTAAAATATACATTTGTCCACGAATTAAAAGCCTCTACATTCACAGATTTCCTTTTAAATTACGACTAGTTTCGTAGTTTAAAACTATTCGCAATTTTTGCTTGTGAAAAAAAATGACATAAACTTGATGGAAATTATTATTTTTTCATAAGAAATTTATTCTACGACAAAAAAATAAATGAATAAAATAACATAGTACCCAAAAGAGCATACAATTAATTTCTTTCTGTTTTTCTTATCTAGATAATGCGTCGAAATTTTTGATGTTTTCATGAAATGACGTATTTTTAATGAACTATCACGAACAGGGACAGTTTATGAAACATATGGCGAAAACTTTTCAGATACATTTCAGAATTTCTAGACGATAGAATTGAACTCAGCATCCTATTTTTCTCTCATTTTACTATTTCTTGGGATGATTTTTAAAAAATTGTGCTTTTTTGTGTTATGATATGATATAGGTAGAGAGGAGGAAAAAGTGGGAAGAGGGATATGTATTAGCGTCATGGTAGTTGGATTAAATGTATCAGCTTGTACTTTCGAAAAAACATTATCCGTTTTAGACTACCGGCAAAAAAAGAGACAGGGTAGAAATGAGTGTGTGAGCGGGACGACAAGTGATGTAAAAATAGTTCCTTTTGATCTTTGAAACTTGCAGGATTTTGACGGTAATCTTTCGTTGCAGAAGTTGATCTATTTTCTTGGAGAGAGAGACGCGAGAGTTTCTTAGTCAATGTGTAAGAGATAGTGGCAGTAATTTGGCAGGGTCTATATCTATTCGTCAACCGTGGAGCTAAATTAACGCAATATCAAAAGTCATGTACAACGTTTCTAAGTAAGAATATCGTCCATCCTTTTGTTGACAATTTTCTTTATGCAACCTTGGCTAATTCATATAATTGCAAAGTGCTAATGCAATGTTTGATTCCCATGAATCCATGGCCTGACCACCTTTGAGCCCTTAGTTTATTAAAGTCCTCTCTTGGTTGCAAAGCTTCTTTATTATTATTATTATTATTATTATTATTATTATTATTATTATTATTATTATTATTATTATTATTATTATTATTATTATTATTATTATTATTATTATTATTATTATTATTTCGGAATCTCACACCAGTTGCCTGGTGGTAACCGCTGGAGTTTGAGTGACAGCAAGTCTCCTCAAGTCTCCAGCCCTCCTCTCCTAGTACTCATAGGTCGCAGTAATTCTACGATTTACAGTTTCACACCGGTTGCCCAGTGGTTATCGCTGAAGGCTGAGTGACAATAAGTCTCCTCAGGTCCTCAGCTAACGTCTCCTCCCTCTTTCGCATATCATGACAGAGCTACTATTCGTTGCAGTACTTATATCTCTAGCACCTTCCTCAGTATCCGTGCAGTTCCAAGTAGCGCTGTGGTCTGTACGGTCTCTATCCTCCCCCTAATCCCGATCTCCTCCAGTCTCTCCCTCAGCGTTTTAGGGACAGTTCCTAGTGCGCCCACTATGACCGGTACTACCCTGGTTTTCATGTTCCACATTTTCCTTAACTCCCTTGCTAGGTCCTGGTATTTTTCCCTTTTTTCACCCTCCTTCTTTTTTACTCTATGGTCTGCAGGCACAGCAACGTCTACTATTTGGCAGGCCTTCCTTTTTTTGTCTACTATTACTAAGTCCGGCCTTCTTGCCTGGATGAGGTGGTCAGTTTGGATGTCAAAGTCCCACAGTAGTTTGTGGTTGTCATTCTCCAAAACTGCCTCTGGCTTGTGCTGATACCACTTTTCCCCATGGTTGAATCCCATTTGTTTACTTAGTTCCCAGTGCATCATCGTTGCTACTCTATCGTCTGTGCTTATACTCCTTCTGGGCGAGCTGACTACATTCACTAGTTATGTGGTTTACTGTCTCATCTCTTTCACCGCACATGCGGCATTTGCTGTTTGTCTGAGTTCTGTCGATTTTTGCTTTTATGTAGTTTGTCCTTATGCTTTTGTTTTGGGCTGCCATGATGAGCGATTCTGTTTCTCTCTTAAGGTTTCCCTTTCGTTACCACGTCCATGATTTCTCGTCTGCTATATCTTCTATCCGTCTTTTAAACTCGCCGTACAATTTTTTCCCTTCCCATTTTTCTTTTCTAGTTTGCTGTACTGTTCCATTGTTTTCTACTTTATTGTTTGTTGCACTATCCCTCGCGCTTTTTATGATTTCTTCACTATTTGTTTGCACATATCTATCTAGGACTACTTTAGCTCTCTGGACACAATCTTCTATGCTGATGAGCCCCCTACCACCTTCTTTTCTCTTAACGTATAGCCTATCTGTATCATCCCTAGGGTGTAATGCTTTATGCATCGTCATAAGTTTCCTTGTTCGCCTATCCATTGATTGGAGCTCTTCCTTTGTCCATCCTAGGAATGGTCCTGTATACCTAACTACTGACACAGCCCAGGTGTTCATTCCTTTCATTAGATTTCTGCTATTTAATTTGGTTCTAATATTTTCCTTATCCTTCTGAGGTATTCTCTCTTAATTTTCTCCTTCATCTCTTCCCGTTTTATCGTGTCACATTCAAGGACACCTAGGTACTTGTATCGGTCTTGTGCAGTCAATGCCCTAATCTTGTTGTTGTCCGGAAGTTCAATTCCTTCAGTCATTGAAAGCCTTCCTTTATGCATCACCATGATTGCGCATTTTTCTATCCCAAACACCATTCCTATGTCCTCACTATATTCCCTCACTTCGTTGAACAGAGTCTCAAGCTCTCCCCTGTTTTTTGCAAACAATTTAATATCGTCCATGTACATTAAGTGGTTGACCTTTCCTTTTGTTTTAGAGAAGTGGTATCCTTTGCTGTTTTTCAGGATTCTGTTAAGCGGTATCATTGTTAGAACAAATAATAGTGGGGACAACGAGTCTCCTTGGAAGATTCCCCTTTTTATCCCTACCTCGGCTAGTTTGTCCCCTGCGGCTGTCAAATCTACTTTCCAGTCTTTCATTGAATTACCAATGAATTTAACCACCGGTTCACTAATTTTGAACATTCTAAGGCATTCGAGTATCCAGCTATGTCGAATCATATCGTATGCCTTTTTGTAATCTATCCATCCCATTGCGATATTCTTTCTCCTTTTCCTTACTCCTTTTAAGATCATCTGGTCTATGTAGAGTAAATCGTTTGCCCCTTTGGTTCCTATCCTACACCCTTTCTGTTCTTCTGGTAGTAGCCCCCTTCTATCCATTGACATGTATATTCTCTCTGCTATTTGCCCGGTCAGGATTTTCCACATAAGTGGTAGGCAAGTGATTGGTCTATAGTTGCTTGCTATGTTCCCCTTCCCCAGGTCTTTTTGGATGAGGGTGGTTCTGCCTTTAGTCATCCATTCTGGTGCTTTGCCTTCATTTAGACAATTTTGGAGTAGGTGGGTGAGTCTGCCGTGTAACGTGGTGAACTTTTTGAACCAATACCCATGGATCCCGTCGGGACCCGGTGCTTTCCAGTTGGCTACTTTCCTAAGAGTATATTATTATTATTATTATTATTATTAGAAGTAGTAGAAGTAGTAGTTGTAGTAGTAGTAGTAGTAGTAGTTTCCACACAAGATCTATGGCATTGATCTCTCATCATTACTCTCGACCTTTATATGTGTTGTGATTTCTATCTCCGTGAATCATGTTCATCTTTCTAATTCTTCCAACGTCGATGAGATTTTTTTGCTCCTGAAAACAATTGCATCATTGTATTGTAATATTTTTTTTTAAACTTATCTGCTACAAAAAAAAAACAAAAAAAACTACGATGTTTAAATCCGTTATACCAGTGGACTGTTCACTGTATTACATTTAGATAGATTTCAAATTGAGCGTTTTAAACTGGAAAATATTACATGTTCGTTCAATAAAGTCAAAATGCTTTGCTCGGAGAAATTTTTTCCCCAGATTTTCCCCAGTATTCATTTTGCACTCCATAACCTCTTCACATTCCTAATTTCCAATTTGCCTAGATTCATTTTTTATTCGTAAAATTCTGTGTAGGTGTTTCTGTATTGTCTGAATGAACAAAACAATTATAAAAGATAGAAAAATACCTGAAGTCTTGTCAAAGTAAAACGACAAACAATAATCCAAACTCACATCAATACGAAATAAAAACGAAACTATTGCTTTTGTTCGATGCTATTAAGAACGTGAATTACATAACTAAAACATTAAGTAGAATTGCTTGTTTCTCGTTCTCTCATTCATTGACTTTTGAACTTATACGGCTATTTCCCTTGTTGTTTGTCCAACACTTAATGTTACTATAGTGTTTTGATAGGATTGCCTTTTTCATATTATTTCAAAACTATATTTCTCTTCTTCTTTTGTCAACTCATTTATTTATTCATTTATTTGTGATCAAGTTTTTTAGTAATTAAACGAAAAAAAAATCATATTTGGCTGCCCATTAACCAACGGTCAGTTAGTTCCTTTCTTTTATGCATTGTCAATGTCTGCCGCCATTTTGCAAGTGGCCATACATTTTTCTGCTTTTCTTTTCTTCTTCCTGCTGGTTTCCCGCCAAAACTTTTCGCATCGTTTTAATGGTCACTTCCGAGCAGGTTTATCGGATTTTTTTTTTCACTTTATTAGATTATTTTCTGCATTTTTTCTTTTACGATCAAGCAAAGGCTTTTAGTGCTTTCATTCAGCTATTGAAGTGGCTCAGTGATTTTGGAAAAAAATGTTGTATCAGGAACATTTTACATTTTTTTTTCTCCTTTTCCCTTTTTCTACTTTGCACTTAGTTGATCAATTTATTTAGTCAACTTCCGCCTTTTTTACTTTTTATGTTTATATTTCCACTTTCTCTATTATTTTCTTCATCTCTTTCTTGATCAATAAATTCCAGTGATTTTCTTCTTTTTTAAAAAAAGTTTTTTTTTAAATCTCCTACAGAAAGTTGATCCTTTATTCTGTTGTTCCACGTCCCTGTGTTTGATTTCTCACTCGTTAAGATTATTTTTGTTTCTTTTTTCTTCTCTCTTTTCCCCAATTTTACATTGAGCTTTTGACATTTCATTTTATATGACACTGAATTTTTGAAGCCTGCCTTTTTGTTTTTTCAATCCTACAATCTTCATATCCATTTTATTTCATCCGATATCTAACCCTTCCTCTCTATCAAATTTACTAATTTTACCGTTGATCATCTGGTGAGGATTATCATCATTATACAGTATTGTCTTCCATCCTAGCTCATTAAGTATTACTCTACAACGGGGTTTTTAGTCGGTCTGGTGAAGGAAGGTTCGAATTATCTATCTACATCTCTCTCTCTCTCTCTCTCTCTCTCTCTCTCTCTCTCTCTCTCTCTCTCTCTCTAATACTATCTATCGATCTTTCTCTGGGTTCTTTTGAGAAACCACTTCGAAATGGTTAAACTTCACTTTTTACAGTCACAAAATAAATGTTTATTTCAGTATAAATTTTCATCAAATCAAACCTTCCTGATATGTATAAAAAATTACAGGGTCGAATGTCATCAAACTGTGGAAAAATGAGTTCCAAAATTATACTATGGATTTTTTGGACTTTGATACATATTCCGTTTGTACAAATCAAGGAATCATAACAATTCTATAATGAATATTACACTATTCTTATTTTTGTATATACATCATTTTGGTGTAGTAGTGTCACGAATCTATGGTTTGCTTTCCAGGAGTCTTTGGTTAGTCAAAACACCATAAAATGAAGGAATTTTAGAGTAGAAAAACAGTTAATAGACCCTGCTATGATGCATCTTGTTATATCGTGGTTTGCGTGATAACACAAGTATGTAATGGACTCTTACATTATGAAGCTCCAAAATTAGCTATGTCTTGCTCCAAAATAGTTAAATATAGCTAGAAAACTGGCACATTACATTTATAGGATTCACCTTTTTTCGAAAATTCGATTCATGTCACCTTTTTTATTTCACGTAAAAAATCCAAAATCGAAAATAGCTTTCCGGGTTTGCTTTGAAGTAAGTCTATATATGGGCAGCGCTTACCCACTTCCTCTTTTCCTTACACATCAACTTTACTTACATATTATTTTTTTTCTTATAAATAAAGACACCGCCTCCTGTCCTAATCAGTTCCTCTCAATATCTTCAAAAATTTCCAGGAAGTGTGAGCCATAGGATGAAGAGAAAAATGATCAAACCTGGATGTGTTTTATTTTGTTTTTTGTTTTTTGTTTTTTTTTTTTAATTTTTGTTTTTTCTAATCTAAACACACAATTAAACCCCCTGATGCGTAGCTACATTTGAATTGATTTCCAATCAGCTTTTTGCTAGAATTTGGTACTGGCAGAAGTATGCAGTATCTGAGTGCTTTCTATTTTTCAAAATGTATACATTAACTCGGCTTTCTTCCATTTCTCTTTCTCATATCCATAAAGACTATACTTTTATTTGCAAATCCTTTCGTACCAGTTATTCTCGCTACATATGCCCGTCTCTTTGTACGTGTACCTCAGCCTGATCAATATGTCCAATCCTCTCCCTTTTCTTCCAGTTCTCATTCTTTTAAGCAATCCGGGGCGCTAAGACAATAAGTAGCTTATGAGCCATTAACCGCGTTCATTGGTCGCTGCCGTTGGCGCGCCTTGTTTGTTTTGGCGCCAATTGACCGGCTGCTGGGAGAAAAAGCTCAACAGATCGCAGCCATTTTGTTGTCGATCATGCAGAGAAATTCAATTTATTATTATTCCACCTTTCTTACTTTCTTTTCTCTATTCGAGGGAATATGTATTTTGATTTTTGGGTAGGATGTTTTTCTTTTATCTTTTTCAATTTGTCACCCACGCAAATATATATATATATATATATATATATATATATATATATATATATATATATATATATATATATATATATATATATATATATTCACATTCACTGAAATGAATGGATGGGATTGCTTGGCTATGTGAACTAATATTTTTGGCAATGCTTTCAACAGCAGTAGACGACAGGCCCTTTGTGCAATATAACCTTCCAGCTAGGGCAATGGAGTTTTTCATGTGAAGTTGACTTGACCAGGGCTGACCTAACCTTTTGAACCAAAGGTCAATGTCTCATGGTCCATCAGATCAGAACAAGGCCCATGAGGTCGTAGATCCGACAGTATAACTTTTATTTGAATAACATACAGCTAATGTCCTCTCTTTTCCTACTCAGTTTTTCAAATTACCAAACATCCTCTTCCATGGCCTCTTCTCCTTCTCTTTTACTTTTCAGAAAGCTTAACATACAAATGATATGATTTTTTTGTATATATACTTATACACACACACACACACACACACACACATATATATATATATATATAGGCATCAAAATATTGCAAAAATTCTCCTGCTTTGTATTATAGCTGACAGAATTGTCTAGTGTCACCATTAGGCGGCTTTCAAAACTGGACAGAAAGAAATACTTTGATGGATAGCCTTCAAGGCAGACATGCATGTTGTTTGTTCAGTGTTTGTATCACAGGCATACACAATTACATGCATTTTCGTGATAACTATTGGCTACATGTATGACAGCGGGTCACTTGAAGGATATTAGAACATGAAGCATGTCTTCTGCACTTCTCCAGAGCGGAAAGTGGCTACTTATTTCGAAAACCAACTTTCGATGGCTTGAACTGAACAGATCAATATGTAGGAAAATATATTGATTGAAATGAAAATTAAAATAAATACAGAAAGGATAGAGGAGCAAGGAAGAAAAATAAACGCTGCAAATAAGTTTTAAAAGAAGATGAGAAACAATAGGAAGAGTCAATCAGAAATGAATTGATTTACGGAGTGTTTCAAAAAACATCAAACAATTTTGACAATACAAAAACATGTGCCTCAAAATACCTTGTGAACATGCCATATGATACCTTACTGCACATGTGTTGATATGGGAGGGCATTGAGTTGATCTGTTGTTAGTGAGATATCGTCGAATAACCTTGTACGGTGCGTGGCCGTTGTATTCACAATTATCGAGCCTGCCCATTTTTCACGTTTGGTTGGAATGTTTGGCAAAACGCTGCACCAATTAGATCTTACACTTCCTCATGGTGGGGATCCGGCTACTTGCAATTTCAGATTATGGACTAAAATAAAGAAGAACGCAACGTTGCAGCTGATAACGATGACAAAACTAGACTCTGCAGACTATTCCAAAAAGAAAAAAAAGACACTTGAGATAAGGAAAGTACTTTAAGTGTGCCATTGTCTTAAGTAGGCTATCTCTGTTAACAGCACCTCTAAGGTCTGTTTGATTAGATTGTTAACAACACGCGGGTATTCATGCTATTTTAATTAAGTGTAACTTCTGATATATATATATATATATATATATATATATATATATATATATATATATATATATATATATATATATATATATGTATATTTTTTTTTCAAAACAGGCGTGACAATCTACTTGAAAATGTATACAATTCAGTCCTCATTCCACATTTGATGTCGAACTTGGTAAATTTGACTTTTTAGTACACATGCACCTAAATATATATATATATATATATATATATATATATATATATATATATATATATATATATATATGGATGTATACTGAGGTCTGTATTTCATTGTGTCCTCTTTCAACACTGGCGGAGCTCAATCATATTTAGTATACGGTGAATTTAGTCTTTGAACGAAGAAGAATTCTGATATGTTTTTAAAAAGGAATCTATTCACATTAAACTGACAGCGATGCAAAACTGAACCTTCACTCTCGTCATTGGTACAGCTTTGGTGAAACATTGGAGTAGCTCGTATAAATTCTGTATGCATCAGTAGTAAACCCAGTGGAAGAACCTATTTGACAGGGTTCTATTTAGGATGTAAACGAAATGTTGAACTTAACCCGTACTTTCCGTTCAATAATATAGCTATTATCTACTGCGCATTTATCAGGCATAGTCTGACACAAAGCAACAAACGTTGACCACACAGTGTTGAGTTAACTATCGTATTCATGTCCTTATGGACTCGTTTGTTAACTACTACTCCATGATTAACACCTTGACTCACTAAAGAAAAAACAGTTTACCCCTGATGAATGGGAAAATGTATTAAAAAATTATCCCAGCTGGTCAAATTCCTGGAAACCTGAGTATGTTCATATTGCAGAATCTAGCAGCAAGATGACCATTCGTTCTTGAATTCTCTGGAAACAAATTTTACTTCTCTGTTTTCCATACTACATTATAGGGTTGAACATATATTTTCAACCTTTGCTCCTGTACCATAAAGAAATGCTTCTACCAACATTCATTGTTGAGCATATTTCAAATGACTGATGGTGATGGCATCGGCAGATGAGGTCGAGAGAGGTATTAACAAAAGAAAAAACGTCGCAAGAGAAATAACCTCTGATTAGAAAATAAATATTCATTGAAAAAAGTATCAAACTAACATAGATCTTAACGATATCCACATTACCGTTCGCTTTCTCTATGTCTGACCCCATCGTCCGAACCCACTAACCTGTGAAGTACGTTCTGTATTTTTTGAACATCACTTTCCCTTCCTTGATACGTCTAATTTCATTATTCAGACATCTGTCGGGGTCAAAGGAAGCAATTACTGCGCCGTATTTGGATCCCAACGTAATGGATCGTATAATGGATCGCCGGAAGTAAATAGCTATTTCCTGGCCAGATAGGATCGGCATGCATTGACCTCCACCAAAGAGCTCTCCATCAGCCAGCTCAGTTCAACAGTGACACGATTCCATCGTGTATTACAATCAGAGCAAGTGTAAGCATGCCGTTGCTTTAATTGCTTTTTATCTACTCTTCATCACTCGCACCCAGGCCGATCAGAGAGTTCCAAAGGTTGGGGACTTCGGCTTATGTTATTCACCGTAGTGAAGAGATTGGTGTCATACTACGGAGGATCACAGTGATCTCCACAAACAGTCCTCAATATAATTCCCAGATGCTCACAGTACGTGGTTGAACCATTTGGTTATCTTCCTTGGGGCTCATAAGGCTTGGTATTGCCTAACTTCATTGATCGTATGAGAAGAGGTTTTGATAGCCTATTTTTAGCGATACAGAAATTTACCCTCCATGAGGAAGCAGGATTTTTCACAATTATTCGGATGCAATGAGAGCTTATTTGAGGATTTTGCATCATCCATTCAAAAGGATGTGGATCTGGATGCCGTGAAAAACAACATCCTATATTTTGATCCAAACCAGCCTTTGATCACTTATCAAGAACTGGTGGATGGCTTGGCTAACGATCTGAATTTGGGGAAGGCTTTATCGATAGATATAATCACGCTGATACACACACATTGACACACAATTACATACGCACACATACACTAACAAAAAATTAGTTTTATAGACGCATGAAATGAGTACTCAAATGAACCTTACAATTTGGTTGCTTCATTTTTGAAAAATTGATGAAATTTGCGCAACTTTTGTTATTTTCATAGCTACAGTTCTCTGGAATTTTTTTTTAGCTTGGACACACTTCATTATGATTCTGATGAATATCATCTTAAACCTTATATAAGTTACAATGCGTAAAATGAGATTTTCGGCAGTTCTTTTCCTACAAACTAAAAAGAATAAAGGCGCCTTTTCTTTGCTTTTT
This sequence comes from Thysanoteuthis rhombus, assembly GCA_963457665.1. Taxonomy (NCBI): domain Eukaryota; kingdom Metazoa; phylum Mollusca; class Cephalopoda; order Oegopsida; family Thysanoteuthidae; genus Thysanoteuthis; species Thysanoteuthis major. Next base: position 27,293,300 of record OY735201.1, read on the forward strand.
TATGCTTTGTGGATTTTCAAAAACATCGTTTTGAACAAAGAAATACAAAACATCAGTATCAAAACTTCAAGACAAGAACTAAATTGAGCAACCTAACCGTAAAATTAACAAAGATATCGCAGTTGGAACTCGGCCAAAAATGACATCCAATTTTAACCAGAGTTTTGACAAGAACAACTTCATCGATCATGTTAAAATAGCATGACGTTTCAGTATGATATACATCAGAATCAGAGTACAAAATGTTCCAGCTTCAGATTGAAAAAGAAATCACCCAAAAATGGCATGCTGCCAAAAGACTCTGGAGTTCTTTTTTGTGTATGACTAACCACACCTGTTTTTAAATTAAGCTGAATACAAACCAAGATGTAAAGCCTCGAAGGAAAGATCCAACTATCTCAGCCTACGTGCAAGAACATTGAAGAGATCATGGACGGACTCTTTAGAGATACAGACTTTCCTTTCTACTGAGTAAATTGAGATGTGGGGTGAGCAAAATTTTGAAAAAAAACAGCCATTAACGATCTTTTTTTAAAAATACATTGAATTGAAAGAAGAAGTCAAACAAGTTAGAATAGAAACACAAACAGACTGAATTGATGAACATAAGCGATCACATACGCGCAGTTCCTTCGACAGTCGCTGCGAATGTTAATTATTCAAATGAAATTAGTTGAAACTATCCTCTTAATACATTTTGTTGAAATTGTAATCCATTTTTAGTTTTAATTTAGGTGTCAGGTTTATTACTTTTTCAGATTTACTCAAGCAGACTTTTGATGTCTGCCAGTGTGAATTCAGGTCGTTTCTCACTCAATTAAACAAATTATATTAAGAGACAAGTTTCAACGAAATTCACATGAAAAATTAACATTTGCACTGACTGAAGCAGTATCTGTACGCATGTGATTACTCATGTTCATCGAATTGGTTGGCTTGTTTTTTTTTCAAATCGCTAGCTGTATTTTTTCTTCTTTGCTTGCTTCACTTTTTTACTTTTTAATATGATTACATTGTATTTTTATTTGCTTGCCTTACTTTTTAATTTGATGACCGTATTTTAATTTGCTTGCCGTGCATCTTAACTTGATTGTCGTGTCTGGTTTGCTTGCTTATGTATTTGAATCGATAGCTAGATTTTTATTTGCTTGTCTTTTTTTTTATTTGATTATCCTATTTTTAATTGATCCGCTATTTTTTTTCAAAATCTCACAGCTCTATTCATAAATTTCCTCGCCTTAGTTTCTTTTAGTGTGGTTGGCGTATCTTTATTTGCTCGCCTTACTTTTCCTGATTTGATTGCCATATATTTTAATCTGCTTTCCTTATATTCTTAAATTTGATCACCACGTATATTTATTTGCCTACCTTCTGTTCTTTGATTTGATTACCGTAAATTTTCATTTACTCGCCTTCTCTGTTTTTTATTTAATTGCTGTATATTCGTGATTGCTTGCCTTATTCTTTTCAATTTGATTGCCGTATATTTTTATTTGCTTGCTGTATTTTTTAATTGATTGCTGGATTTTGATTTGTTTGATTTGTTTTTTCATTCAATCGGTCCATTTTCATTTCCTTACCTACATTTTATATGTTTTCCGTATTTTTTTGATTGAATCACTTCACCTATAAAATCCATCACCGTATTTTGATTTATTTGCTTCTATTTTTGAAAATTCAATTGCTATATCTTTTAATTTGTTTGCCTTACTTTCAAATTTCATTGTCGTATTTTCATTTGCCTGACCCCGTTTTTCAATTTGTTGGTTGGATTTAATAATTTGTTTACCTACTTTTATATTTTATCGACGTTTTTAGTTGTTGTTTTTTTCTGTTGGATGGCTCCTTTTTTTTTCAATTTAATCGCCGTATCTATTAATTTGCTCGACAGACCTTGAAATTTCATTACCGTATTTCCATTTGCTTATCTCCTCTTCCAATTTAATTATTGGTTTACCTTGATTTTAATTTTATTGCCTTTATTTCATTCGCTTGCCACTTTTTTGATTGCTGTATCCACTAATTTTCTTGCCTTAGTTTTAAATTCATTGTCGCCTGTTTTTTATCTGATAGATGTATGCATTAATTTGCTAGTATTAGTTTCAAATTTCATCATTGTATTTTCAATTTTGTGCCTCTTTTTTCAATTGGATTGCAGTATTTATTGATTTGTTTGCCTTTATTTTAAATTTCATTACTGTATTTTAATCTGCTCAGCTTCGTCTTTTTTTATTTCGATTGCTGTATTTATTAATTTTTTGGACTCACTTTTAAATTGCATTGATGTGTCTTAATTTTGTCTCCTCTTTTTAATTTGATTGCTATATATATTAATTTGCTTGCCTTACTTTTGAATTTCATTGCTGTATTTTCATTCTTTTGCCCCCTTTTTTCCCTTTGATCGCAGCATTCATCAATTTTTTGCCTTTTTTTAAAAATCCATAGCTATATTTTCATTTGCTCTCCCCCAATTCGATTGCTGTATTTTAAAAGTAGTTAGCCTCTTTTCTGTTTGCTTGCCGCACTTTTCAAGAGTCATAAAAAGCAAGCATACTTCAATGAGAATATGATGTACACCCCTCAAGAAGAATCATTGCTTGAAACAAGATTCATAAAGTCAACAATGCTTACACCCTTCATGGTAGTAGTAGTAGTAGTAGTAGTAGTAGTAGTAGTAGTAGTAGTAGTAGTAGTAGTAGTAGTAGTAGTAGTAGTAGTCCGAGGAAAAAGAGAAAGAAGTGTGGAAAACGAAGAAAAAAAACAGCAAGTAGTCTTTGCCAGAGTCAATCGATCCTCATACTTGTGTTATGATACAACATTGGCATATTCTCTGTGTTTTATTTCCAATAAAAATTGTAAATGGCCATTAAGGGTTTTTTGCCATTTTTGATTATTTTGGAAAAATGGAAATGCGGTATATTTCATTATGGTATCATATCATTTGGTAAAAAAAGAATAGCTGGGATATAAGTATTTCAATGTCATCACGCCATTAAATGACATCACATTTCCCTCCCTATTTCCATTGATTTAGACAATCGAAAAAAAAAACTAAAAACACCAAAATAACCGATCGATTGAAGGGTCTTATTCATATATGTGTGGTATTGTGCCTTACATGCATGCTAATGAATACGTAGAATCAGTAGCCTAGTACTAACATCATATGCCAATCAGAGGCCAGTTTTGTAGCTATCAGCTGCATATAAACGGATGGATATAGGCTTATACAAAGAGGCCAAGACCAAGTTGCAAGTGGGCAGAAAGTATTATCATTCTCACCGAGCTTTCTGCCTGAAAATAGTTTTAATGCAGGTATATTCCTTAAGTTACCGATTTCTTTTCTGATAGAAAAAAAACAGAGGATTTATTTCGTTTTTTTTGTTTTTTGTTTTTTCTTAGAATCAGATGAGTTGTTGGGAGAAATTTCTCAGGAATCATTCCCTGTCTCTGTCCCTGTTGCTTTCACTGCTCAATTTTAAAAAAACAACGAACCAAAGCAGTAGATTTCAAATGTATTGAACGACGGCAAACCAATATATACTCTTGTCTTATACGATATACCAACGGTGAAAATTAATTGAATTAAACAAAAACAAATCAATAGTCAGCTAAAAAACAAAAGTTTTGAATCAGTCAACTGATATACGTAGGCCTCAATCGTTTTAATTCTCACGTGTTGCTGAAAATAAATCAAGAGAGAAAATCGCTAAATTTGCTTCTTGATGGCAGAAGCTCGATTGACATGATACCCGTGATAGCTTCCTTAAAAAGTCAAAATACACGTTCGCATACTTGGAAAATTTACGCGACACTCTTACTTGGTTGTTGCAGCTTACCTTAGTGCAAAGAAACACAGTTTGAGAACCGCTTGAATAAAGAGTACATCATTATTCCGGTTATATGATGTATATCTTGATTTCTAAACAATGAATTCAGCGTTGAAATACAAACCAAAAATGATACAAGAATGAAGAAATTCAAAAATCAATAATGAAAATACTTCAACTGGGAATTTTAAGAACATTTTTACTCTTATTACTGGTTGATCAAAGAGCAATCATAAGAACAAAAGCCCTAGACGGCAGTAAAAAGATAGATGATAAATCAGCTTATGAATGTTCCTGTTCTCAAATTTGTTCAGGTACCGTCAGTGTTTGATAGGCCTCTGGTGTGGGGGATATTTTTGATCTTTAGCAAATTATTCATTCGTATGAAACTCGTATCCAGAAGTATCATCCAACCAAAAGATGCCACTAACTTTGTAGAAAGCTGTTAACACGAACAGGTAGCCTTTTTCTTCAATGATGTTTTGATACGGGGCGAAGTCTTCCAGCATTGACGATAGTACCAGGAACGTTGTCCAATCTACGTCTCAGTCTCCGTCAGCTTTTTGTTACCCCACAGGGCACCCTAGTGCCATTGATTCCCCGGGATAAATGCACTCACTTATCTAATTGTAAGCAAAACTCATAGGGCAAGTTGATCTTCTCACATCAATTCAAAGTGTAATCCAATGCTAGGATACTATTGAAGATGCTTTTGGCAATGAAGCTCGTTAGTATTGGTTTTCTGGTCAGCCTGCAGCTACGCAGCCTCATATGCTGCTGGGATAGATGCACTTTGTTTTGTGATGCCTAATTTCCTTTGTGTTGATTAGAATTAACCTCTATTCTACCACACCAGCCTTTTTGTTGACTTTTACTTAGCCGCAAAAAGCTTCTGTTGACTTGTTTCTACGAGTCCTGGTCTCCTAATCTTTTTTTGGAAGCTGGTAATTTACCTCCTCGAATATTGCCGATGGGTACTCACGACATTCGAACATGACTGCTCCTATGGTCTTTGATATGTTCTTATTAATGGCAATTTGGCCTTATCAAAGTAACCAAACTCTTCTTCCATATCTTGCAGCATTTAACACTTCAGAACAAACTACTTTCGTTTGACTTAACAGCTTATAGCACAGTTTCTACGAGATAATAGAGGTCATTCTCACTGCAGGGCATGAGTTATACATATTTTGGTTCATTAGTGTATTTAGATAAATATGCAGGCGTGCGTGCGTATGCAAGTGAAATTATGTATACAACGGATAGTTATATGGCTTCTCTTTGGTGTCAGTCAGGTATGTGCTATTTTTTTGGTTACTCAAATTGATGTTGAAACCCTACCAAATGCCAACGGTATACAAATTCTCGAAAAAGTGATTTCAACTAAAAAGACAGGATGTGGAAGATGGAGTATGCCA